>JAOTRA010072800.1:0-13933 GCA_026260255.1 Pseudolaguvia tuberculata | reverse complement strand
AACCCTCCCCATTTATCCGGGCTTGGGACCGGCACTAAGAATGCACTGGCTTGTGCAACCCTAATGGCTGGGTTGCTACAATACAACATGACTGTTGTAAAAAAAAAAAAAAATGTAACAACACAGTGTATATTATTTAATTATTAAATGAATAAAGCAATATTTTCTTATGACATTTTCAACAGCCAAATAGCAAAAAATTAAAAAAATACAATAAAATATGTTTCTTAGTATCAAGATATATGCATAAATGTAATTACAGCATTATAAAATTAAACTGCTTTATTGTGCTGCTCTATGATCTCAATCACTGCTTTTAAATAGTATAATGAGAAAAAAACAATAATAATACAATTTTTAGGCTCATTCACCTAAAAAATAAATATAAATAAATAAAATACAATACAATATAGGTCAAATTATACTTTAGTCTACCCCTGCCATTAAATAAATTATGAATTTTAACGGAGATAAAATTTGTTTGCGTGAATTTTACTTATTTATCAAATCCGTACCTTCTTTCAGGTTTTCTTATGGAAATCGGACTTTTTGGGAAAAATGGAGTGTTAAACCTGTAAAACACACATGAAACTTGTACCCAAGAAGAAAATTGATGCCGTTGTATGGGGAGAATTGATGGGGTTGTATGGAGAGAACTGACTGGGTTATATGGAGATGTGGGTCTACAAACTGTCAGAAAAGTGATAACTATTGAAACCGAATCCCGCTTGCTACGGTGCAGTGAGTTTGCAGAATAACGTTGAATTTTGAGGAGTTTAGTATTGGAGCGTACAAAACACTAGCGGGCGGCTGCCTCCTTGACTTTGACATATGTACTTTAGAGGAACTGCTTCAACAACTGCTGGTTGACTACCTTAACGTCTCCAGGTCGGCTTCTGTATCTGTGTCCCTGTCTCCCGGTGGCACAAAAATACTATTAATCTAAAAATTGGTTCACTGAACCAAGCTTGCAATCCAATGGGGTTGCAAACTATTCAATGAGATTTTCTGAACTATGCCTGCACAGGAGAGATATTTAGGGTAGAAAGTAATTCTTTGCTAAACATGGTGTTAAGAAACACTGCAAGCACTGTATGTTTGATCATATCAAAAGCCATGGTTTGTATATCAACAAGCCTATAAATGAAATATCTTATTTGATGACACTAAAGCCATGAAACACAGAAAGCTGACCACAAAAGGCAGCGCAGCATGCCGTGATCGCATAGTGGTTAGTACTCTTCATTGTGGCTGTGTTGGAAAAATGCTTAGAAATAAGGGCGGCGTGAGCAAATAGGTGTGAGCAATTAGATATATATAGTTTTGATGAATAACTAATCATAAACTAACTATAACATATACATATTAGGCGTAGCACTAAAATAAAGAAATGAAAGGGAAGTAAATGTGATAATGGATAGACATTCTCCTGGAATCAGGAGAAGGCATGTATTCGGTTTGTGTTCCGACATCACAGGTTAAGGGGAGAATGGCAGGATCAGTCTGCATGGTGACATTACGGGTTCGGGGTGGAAAGACAAGGCGCACTGTTGAAGTATCTGCCAAAGTGTGCAAATTGATGAGTTGGTCTAGAAAAATACCAATCTCCCCCGGCCAGTTGAGAACGCCACACTCGCATGATGAATTCCTTACGTTAAGCAGTTAAACGTGCTAGAAAAAGAGAGAGAGAGAAATACATAAAATAAGTGCGTACCATTTTGTCATTGTGTTCTATAAAAATACTGACTTAAAAGTTACTTATTAATTACTAACTGTGTGAACTTAAGTACTCAATTAAAATAATCATTAAAAGAATAAAAATAGGTGATTCTAGTGTGAAATGATAAAAATCATTAAGAGTTGAACTGAATAAGTAGTTCAAATAACAACAACAACAACAACAAAAAAAGACATATAAACTTATATATATAAAAGAGAAGAGTAAATAAAATTAAAACATACGCATTTTTGGTGGTTAATATGTCCAAAGTACAAAAGCTTGTACTTTGGAGCAAAGTCTTTGGTTGCAAACAAGCAAAATGTGAAAAATCCGGAAGAAAGGGGACTTATATATGGGTATCGTCATTTAAAAAAAAAATAAATCATATTATGCTTGGTTTTAATGGAAAATTACAGAACTGCCACCAAACAGTAGGGCCTGCATCACTAGGGTAGCCTACGTCACAATTAGAAAAGAGCCGGAAATAATGTTAACTGCAGTGGTAAAGGAGGAGCCTGATTGGGTAAATTTGAAAATAATGGGAAATTGACAAAACTGGATTGGATAATTTAAAAATAATGGAAGTCCATTGGTCTAGAAGAGGGTGGGACTAAACCTTCAAGAGTATAAAAGGGGACAGATTTGTGAAGGGATTTGCACAATCTTTTGGGAACTTGCATTGTTTGTATTGTTGGAAAGATTGCCTTCTTTAGATCCTGTGAATGCTTTCTGACTGCAGTAAATTGGTTTTTGCTCTTCTAACCTTGGACTCAAGAATTTTCCTTATTTTAAGAAGTTTATTGTTTTCTTTAACAATTGAATTAGGACATAGAGGAAATTTGTCCATCTTCAGTCAACCCTATTGATGTGTCTGCTCAGATGTGGGCTCTGAGTTCCAACAGCTGCAGCAACCTCAGTTCGAATCCGAGTCACAGCAGGTCTTTTTCCATATCGTAGTTTGGATTCCTTGTTTTCACCCAGGAGGCCTGGGTTCAACTCTGGCTTTAGGAAACAGGATTTCTCCCTTTGCTGGTAAAAGTAGTGAAGATGATTGGCTTTTGCCAAACTATAGTTTAAAGGTGATTAAAGTGAATAGTTAAGAGATCTGAAAACATTTACTGATATCAAATGGTCATGTCTTTAGGGCTCATTTCTTTATTCTCAATTCAGGTATTTATGGAACTGAAGATAAACCACATGCAATACTTTTAAAATGTATCAGTACTTAAACGAAGTCAATATCTCTGATGTTCCTTACCTGTGTACATGGTCTGGTCCCAATGTGTCACTCAAGCCTCGGAACACAGAAAGCTGCCAAGAAAGTGGCAGCGCAGCATGCCGTGATCATATAGTGGTCAGTATTCTGCATTGTGGCTGCAGCAACCTCGGTTGGAACCCGGATCACGGCAGGTGTTTTTCCATGTTGTAGTTTGCCTGCAATTGCAAAATTCACAATTTGACAAAAGGGCTGTTTTTCTCACCACTAAAATAAAAACAATGAGAATTTCAGGTCTGGACCCCGTTAGATCTGGTGAAAAGCAGGCCAGTGGTGCAGTGGATAATGTGTCTGATTACGGATTAGTAGATTCTAGGTTCGACTCCTGGCTGGCTCTTTAGATTTTTTGTTCGGACTCAAGCAAAAGACTGGGAGCAGCTAATCTGACTATGATCAACATGCCTGTTTAGATAGGATTGTAGAAGAGGAGGAATGTTAAATTGACATGCGAAGTTGCTAATGCAAACCAGAATGGACAGTTTTGTCCTTTAGTGAACAAAGCTTGCCTAGGCAATCACTGGTTAGGTGAATGTAGTACATATTTCCATGTCATGAATAAGAATCTAGTTTTTGTAGACTTTAAATTGCACACTTAGAGCCAGAACACTCTAATATTTCTTGTGTCGAAAAAGGAAACTAGCACATCTGAAGCACGTAGTCCACAGCAGTCCTTGTTAGTATAGTGGACAGTATCTCTGCCTGTCATGTGGAAATTCCGGGTTTCGATTCCCCGATGTGGAGGCCTTTTACTTTTGGTTTTGGCTGTACCCATTGAGCCAGAACACTAATATTTGTTGTGTCGAAAAAGGAAACTAGCACATCTGAAGCACGTTGTCCACAGCAGTTGCCAGCTTTCTTCATTAGTATAGTGGACAGTATGCTCTTCTGTGAACACCTCCTGTTCATCGAATCTTTTCATTTGAAAACTACATGTTTCCCATGAATTTCAAAGCTGTGATTAATGTTTGCTTGCAGCAAAGAGGGATAGGACTGTCCTTTTTAAGAGTTCCGCATCCATCAACCTGGTTGCTTGCAAATGTTCTATGGACAAAACACATGCGAAGTAGCTAATCTGACTATAAATCAGCAGGTTTGTTTAGATAGTATTATTATCCTTTAAGATAGGATAGTGTCAGTAATTTATCAGTACTTGAACGAAGTTGAAATCTCTGACGTTCCTTACCTGTGTACATGGTCTAGTCCCAATGTGTCACTTAAGCAAGCTTGCAATCCAATCGGTTCGAATCTGAGTCACAGCAGGTCTTTTTCCATATCGTAGTTTGCCTGTGGTCGCAAAGTTCACAGTTTGCCAAGAGTGCTATTTTTCTCACCACTAAAATAAAAACAATGAGAATTTCAGGTCTGGACCCCAATCACCTGGTAAAATGAGGTCCAGTGGCACAATGGTTAATGTGATTGAATGCGGGTCAGAAGATTCTAGTATAGACTCCTGGATGGCTTGTTAGGGTTTTTGTTCGGATTTAAGCAAAAGACTGGGACGGCTAAAAATCAGGCATGCGATAGGTATTGTTGCTGCAACTGAACTTGGCTGACTGAATAGCCGTTTTGAAAAGAAACCTTATGGATAAATTCAAATCTGTTTACTCAACATTTCATAACCAGTTTCTCTGCAAGTCCCATATGGTCTAGCGGTCAGGATTCCTGGTTTTCACCCAGGCGACCGCGTTCAACGTCTGGTATGGGAATTGGCTTTCTCCCTTTGCTGGTAAAAGTAGTGAAGACGGTTGGATTTTGCCAAACTACAGTTTGAAGGTGATTAAATTGAGTAGCTAAGAGATCTGAAAACATTTACTGATATCAATTGGTCATGCCTTTAACGCTCATGTCTTTATTCTCAATTTAGGTATTTATGGAACTAAAGATAAACCACATGCAATACTTTTAAAATCTATCAGTACTTGAATAAACTTGAAATCTCTGATGTTCCTTACCTGTGTACATGGTCCCAATGTGTCACTGAAGCAAGCTTGCAATCCAATCGGTTTGCATACTATTCCATTCCAATTTCTAAACTATGCCTGCACAATAGAGATATTTAGGGTAGAATGTAATTCTTTGCTAAACATGGTCTTAAGAAACACATATTAAAAGTTACGGTTTGAACAGCAACAAGCCTAAAAATGAAATACCTTATTTCATGACACTAAAGCCTCAGAACACAGAAAGCTGACCAGAAAATAGCAGCGCAGCATGCCATGATCGTATAGCAGTCAGTACTCTGCGTTGTGGCTGCAGCAACTTTGGTTTGAATCCGAGTCATGGCAGTTCTTTTTCCATATCGTAGTTTGCCTGTGATCGCTAAATTCACAATTTGACAAGTGTTATGTTTTTCTCACCTCTAAAATAAAAACAATGAGAATTTCAGGTCTGGACCCTGTAAAACCTGGTAAACTGAGGGCCAGTGGCACAATGGATAACGCGTTTGACTACGGATCAGAAGATTCTAGGTTGGACTTCTGGCTGGCTTCTTAGAGTTTTTGTTTGGATTCAAGCAAAAGACTGGGATGGCTAAAAAGTCAGGATTGTGATAGGTATTGCTGCTGCAACTGAACTTAGCTGACTAAATCGTTGTTTTGAAAAGAAAGTCCACGGATACATTCAGATCTGTTCTCATACCATTTCATTACCAGTTTCTCTGCAAGTCCCATATGGTCAGGATTCCTGGTTTTCACGGAGGTGGCCCTGGTTTAACTCCCGGTATGTGGAACGGGATTTTGCTTGCAAATGTTCTATGCACCAAACACATGCGAATTAGCTAATCTGACTATAATTAGCAGGCCTGTTTATATAGGACTGTAGAAGAGGAGGAATGTTAAATTGACCTGCGAAATTGCTAATGCAAACCAGAATGGACAGTTTTGCCCTTAAGGGAACAAAGCTTGCTTAGGCAATCACTGGTTAGGTAAATGTAGTACATATTTCCATGTCATGAATAAGAATTTAGTTTTTGTAGACTTTAAATTGCACACTTAGAGCCAGAACACTGCAATATTTCTTGTGTCAGAAAAGGAAACTAGCACATCTGAATCACGTTGGCCACAGCAGTTGCCAGCTTTCCTTGTTAGTATAGTGGACAGTATCTCCGCCTGTCATGTGGAAATTTCCGAGGTTCGATTCCCCAATGTGGAGGCCTTGTACTTTTGGTTTTGGCTGTACCCATTGAGGACCAAAAAATTCAGGCAAGCACTGCTCTTTATTTTGAGATACTTAACTAATTCGACAGGACACTGTTTAACGATATGAAATTTTATGGACTTGATATTGTTTGAAAGCACAAGTTTTTATGCTCTTCTGTGAACACTTCCTGTTCATCGAATCTTTTCATTTGAAAACTACATGTTTCTCATTGAAGAGATTACTTTATCTTCTTTTCCTGTAACTTGTTTCATTATGTTATTTCTTTATGATTATCGTGTACATGTGTTCTCCTTTTGTGTTAAGCTTCTGGATTTTGCACACCTCAGCACATTCTCATTTCACACACACATAGTGAGCACCAAATGTCCAGTCTTTAAGAGGTTATCTGTCAGGGGTGTTGGGTTCCTGTGTGTTATCTGAAGCTACAGGCATGTGAGGGGGTTTCCTGTCTTATATTCTCAGAAGGAGTTACCCAAAAGCTATTGTGATGAGTGACTATATAAATTAACTCCTTCTATGACATTCTTTGGAGGATCTCTGCATGAATAAACTGTCATGACAAAGTTCTGGTGTTTGTTCTATGCTTGATCTCCCCGAGCTCGTATTTTCTGAGTTGTGATTCGAGACTCCCGGGACGCGCCAGAAAACGGGGGTTGAGGAACAGAGCAGTGCAGCCGTAAATTCTTACAGTTTATTGTTGACCCCGACGTGATACTCCTGATCAGGTAAGAATTTTATTTTTCTAATTCATACTTCCTGATCAGAAGTATTGCTTATGCGTAAATGGCACTCTCTAATAATTACGTGTGTTTCCGTAATGAATCGCCCTCAATGATTCTTTTGTGTGAATCATATAAGTGCGCGCCAAATAAGGGAAGCCTTAGGGATAAAACCTAAGAGGATAAGGTTCTCATCTCACAACTCAGTGTTCATTACAACATCATGGGGGGAGGCACTTCGTTCCCTAAGCCAGGTCCATCTGAAAGTCCAAAGGACTGGATGAATCGATGTGGTCTTGCATATTATAGTAATTCGTTCTAAGATAATTTGGCAGGTTGGACTGAATCCACCCCACAAATTCCTTCATACCCACGGGAGGGTACTTTCGATGTGGGATATTTAGCGTCTGCATTTCACATGATTTATGAAGACATTGGTGATCCGGATTGGTATTATACGTACATGAAAGAGTCTTGGAACAAATGGCGAGGCATGAAAAGTGTTTGGGATAAATCCAAAAACATTTATATCCCTAAATCTGTGTTAAAAGCCATTCCTAAACCTCCTAAACCCGCCTCTGGCAAGGCGCAAAGCAGAACTGCACATGCTGAGCACAAAACTACATTTCCGGTTACACTCTCCGCGCTGTCCGTAGATACACCTCCGTATGATTCAACCAGTAAAATCGCGAAGAATAAGGTAAATAAATCTGATGAAAAGAAAAAAATACTTTATCCGTCTCTCAACGCTTTTACTGACGGTGGAGCGCGTTCTAAAATTAAAACCCGAAAAATGAAAACCAAATCTGACTCAGATGACTCCGATTCTAGTTCAGACTCAGATACTGACGATGATTATTCAAACCCAGACGATGTCGGACCAGATGCGGGATCAGTCCCTGAGCCACCCCTTATTAATAATCAGGCTGTGGTTTGGGTAGCCGGTCCACGGGCATTTCTGTTCAACCTCTGTCACCGACGGCCCTTAAAGATTTACTTAATTTATTGCTTTCTCTAGAAAAACTCATAAACTTTGTAGACATGTTGATTAAATATTCCAGCCATTTAGTTTGTTGGGGGGAGATCTCATGTCTGTTCTAAATTTGTGTTTTGTTTTTTACGGCTCTAAAATGATTGTGTCGACACTAGATGATGCATCTCCTGATTGTGTTTCTCTGATGTGTGCAACCTGTCCTAATAACATTGCTGCCCTGAGTATTTCCACAGAACCCACAAACATACCTGAATCCTTCCTGAGTCTGCCTTCCCATATGTGGGCTGAACACAAGGATAAGGCGGGTCTGGTACATTGTACACCTTATGAGGCACAAATTAAAACTTCGACAGCTGTATTCATCAAACAATATCCACTCTCTGCAGAAAAGGCTGCGGGGGTGGACCAGATTTTAAATTCAAGGTATTGTACGTGAGTGTCACAGTTCTTAAAATACACCTGCTAATCCTGTTCCAAAACCTGGTGGACAGTGGAGATTTATGCAGGATCTGCTTAGAATCAATGACTTAATTGTTCCCGTCGCACCTATTTTCCCGGATGTCAATTCCGTCATGTCCGCTACACCTAATACACACACTTACTTTTCTGTGATTAATCTGTGTTCTGCTTTCTTTAGTGTTCCAGTTGAACCTAATACTCAACCTCTGTTTGCCTTCACACATCGGGGCCGCCAGTACACATGGACTAGATTACCCCAGGGGTTCATTGATTCTTCTGCGGTGTTTTTCGCTATGGTAAGACAGGCGCTTGAGGAACTAACTCTTCCCGGAGGTTGTAGTGTCTTACAGTAGGCCGACGAACTACTCGTCTCCGCATGTGCCTATTAACTTGCTTTTCTGCTATGCTGACCGTACTGAGGTTACTGGCTGAAAAGGGCTTCAAAGTATCCAAGTCGAAACTACAACTATGTCGTGAGCAAGTGCATTATCTCGGCTACAAACTTTCCCAAGGGACACGCCGACTGACGAAGGAGAGAGTACAGATTATCTTGGACACTGCCAGACCAGGTACCAAACACAGTCTGATGGCTTTTCTAGGTCTCTAGGTCTCATTAATTACTGTCGGCAGTGGATACTGGACTGTTCTTTCTATGATAAGCAGCTGAGAGCTGCCATCTCACACACAGATCCGATGAACACGCCCATCACATGGACTCCAGACATGATCGTGGCGTATGACTCTCTCAAACGTGCTATTTGTGCTGCACCTGCACTTGGCTTACCGGACTATATTAAACCATTTCACCTCTTTGTAGTGACACATGGCGGGACGGCGGCTTCTGTATTTGCCCAGGACCATGGGGGAGGGGGGTTACGCCGCTGTGCGTACCTGTCCAAAACCCTTGATTCGGTGGCACAAGGTTTGCCTGCATGTCTCAGAGCGGTAGCTGCATGTGCAATGATGGTGACAGATGATGAAAAAATTGTACTTTCACATCCGCTTATCTTACACTCACCACACCAAGTAAAACAAGTCTTGCAAAATTTAACCACGCAACATATGTCTGCCCAGCGCAGATCAGGTTATGAAACTATTCTTTTGTCAACCGAGAACCTGAGTATAAAATCTACTTTCTCTCTCTCTACTATAGCTGATGCACTTTCTAAATTTTTACAGACCCAGGATGAAACATTCCCGGATGATGTCACCCATGAATGCCTCTCTGAAATTACCCACTGTACCAGCATCCGACCCGAATTGTCTTCCTCACCACTTTCGGCTGGTAGGGCTATTTTTGTTGATGGCTCTTGCTCTAAACTGCAAGATGGTCTTTATCTGACAGGGTACGCTGTAGTGGAACCTCCTGACTGCATTGAGGCCTACACATTACCGTTTAAGTCGGCTCAGGCGGCTGACCAGAGCGTGCATCCTATCTGCTGATCAGGATGCCACAGTTTACACAGACTCTAGGTATGCTTACGGTGTTTGTCATGATTTTGGTCATATCTGGTCCATGAGGGGTTTCATGGCAGCGAATGGCAAGCCCATTTCCCATGCATCCCTGGTCCAGGATCTGATCAAAGCGTGTCACAGACCAAATAAATTATCCATTGTTAAAATCAAGGCTCATTCTAATGATTTAACCATTGAAGCTTTCGGTAATGCCCTGGCTGACAAGCTTGCTAAAGTGGCGGCTCAGTCAGGGGTCTACCCTCCCTTCCTGAATATCTCTGCTGTTTCTTGTTCTCCTTTGCAGAGTGCTATTTTTCCTGGAGTTGACTTACACCACATTCAACTCTCTGCTACTGACTCTGATAAGCAATTCTGGGATGCAGAGGGGACGATTGAGTCTCCTGAAGGCTTGCATATCCTGCCCGATGGTCGCCTCTGTCTGCCTGCCCATTGCCTACCATTCCTTGTCCATGAATTTCATGGCCCCACTCATCGCGGACGAAGAGGGGTCAAGGAGATGTTAGCTAAATCTTTCTGTATCCACAAAATGAGCTACAGTGTTGAACCCATCCTCGACTCATGCCTTACATGTGCACAAAATAATCGATTCAAACCATCTGCACAACACCAACACATACCTACAACAGACACACCTTTTCAGGAATGGCAAATCGATTTCACACATCTGACCAAGAGGGGCCCATATCGTTACTTACTTGTAATGGTCGATACATCTTCTAAATGGGTTGAAGCATTCCTGTGTGCTAAGGAAAATGCAGGGATGGTAGTATGCCTTTTGTGTAAAAAGATCGTTCCCAGGTATGGGGACGGTCTAGTTCAGGCCTCATTCGTCATTATCAGCATTTCCAGCTGACAGGTCTTAGCTTCGAACTTGCTCATTTTCTGGAGCGCTTGTACGCTGTCCCTGACCCCAACTATCCCTGTACCCAAATAAGGTTCGTCCCAGAGACGCATCTTGCAACACAGACGGATTCTACTCAGTTTGGCACCGTCCCTCTGTTCGGGAGACCCGCGTCCTTTGTTCCCCCTATTCACTTTATTCCATCTGTGACTGCTCCCCATCAATCTCCCACTGGAACTCCAGATTACAACCCCACATCTCCCGTCGCCACTGAAGCTGGCCCTTTTCAACCTCCCATGTATGAGTGGTATGACAATGAATAAAATAAATAAAACTGTCTCCCTGAGAAGAACCGAGTTTGGGTCATTGTGTCCTGTGTCATTTTATTCTAGTATGTGTGTGTGTTAGTGTTTTCTACATGCATATTACTTCTACATACAATTTTTTAGGTTAATAGTGAGTACATACTGGCTATATAAAGTTTGTATAGGTAGATTATATCCTACATGCTACTTGGTTATACTCGGTTAAATGCTAATCAATACCTCTGTGATGGTTATATTGATTATGCCGGTGGCACATGATTTTGCTTTACTTTCCCTAGTTCCCTAATTTTAGTGCTATCTTAGTTTGACAATAATATCTTCTATTTTCATATTTAAACTCTCCAGAACCCTACAAAATTTAACACATACCTTCTATTTTCATATTTAAACTCTCCAGAACCCTACAAATTTTACCACATACTCCTCCCTCTGAGAGTCCTAAGTCTCACCTCTAGCGCCCCCTACTGTTAAACGAATGATAGGTCGCTCGCTCATGTCTCGTCTGAGTGATATACAAATTTACTTTTAACCATTACGTTTAAAACATCATATCTATCAACCTTATTGACTATATAGATGTAACAGGGCACATAATTCATGATGAGAATACAAAAACAAACAAGTGAAAAACACATCATGATAGAAACCCATGAAAAACAAAAACAAACAAAAAACCACATACTCCTCCCCAGAAACAAGCTCCTTCCCAATCGTGAACAAGGAGTGGGCGAAAAACCCTCAGACGCCAATATGAGGGAAAATTCCCACTCAGGCCGCAATCCTGCGCAACCAAGGATTCACATAAAATAATAATCAGACAGGTTAATAAACAGAACAGTAGTACATAAGACAATTAATATAAGTATCGTTTGACCAATGTCGTTAAAGAATATGGCCCTCATCGGGGTGGCTTTGCCCACAGCCTGTGGTGCCTCTCGTAACGGGATAACACGCATGGGCGATTCATAACCACTGTGGACTCCGGTAGAGTTCGATCAGGTTGAGATGGGAGGGCATAAGCCCATTGTTGGACACGTTCAGTGTCAGGCGAAGACCATAACGTCTCTCTCCTGCACAGAGCTCAATACATACTACACAAATTCCTCTACAGTGAGGTTATTATAAAGTAAAATAAGCATATATTGAAACATAAGAAAACTATATCAACAACGGTGACATGCATATATGTAATTCAATATAGGTTGTCGTGTGTATATGTACATAAATATGTGTGATTATATGTTTCCCCTCCCCTAGTTATCCCCATGATTACTCTAAGTTCTCATACACGGTCTGGGACTTTTCCTTCACCTCTTCAGGCTGCTCATTTTCATATATGGCTTCTAGTCTGCTACACAACTCTTGGAGGTCTAATCGCTTCACTGGTTTTTCCACTGACACACCTTCATCAGGACTAACATACTCTTCCCCATCCGAGTCACACTTTTCTACATCCTCAATCTGATGCATCATCAAATATTGTCCAAAAGCAGCACCAATCATCCTCCTGACAATGGCCCTAAGGATGCTCAGCATATAATTGACCACACTACGATTGGGGCTCAATCGGTTCATCATACTCATAATGGCTGGTAAATGGAAACAACTCTGGGAATAACTCGGCAGCTGCCGATGAATCTATGGTGTCTAAAGGACTCCACTTAGCCTCTGTCAAGTCTAGGACGTCTTGAATGCACTTGTCTTCCTCCTCTAGTTGTTCTCGCTCTGGTTCTTGCTCTGGAAGGACCATATCTATGTGTGTATCTTGCTCCACAGGTGCCTGTGGTTCAGGTTACATTTGTTGTAGACCTGATGGGCCTTCGCCAGGGTCACTTCTAGTGGGGTTTGTTTAATCTGTTCGTCGGGACTTGGATCACCAGAGCTTTTCTTTTGTTGAGTTCTCCTGCGGGTTCGATGTGCCAGACCCTGCTGTTCTGAATCTACGTCACTGTCAAAGTCCTCACCATCTGATGCCGTTTGTTCTGGAGGTGCTTTCGGCTTTCTGGTTTAAGCGTCACTTTCTTTCCCTGGTGCGCGACAAAAATTATTTAGATGAAACCAATGTTCTTTACCTACAACTTTCACAGCCATGGGCGTTGCTAGGATTACTTTGAATGGTCCTTCCTGCCTGGGCGTTTGCCAGTGTTTTCTCTTGAATACCCGAATGTAGACGTAATCTCCAGGTTCCACCTGTTGCCCTCGATCCTCAACTTCACCCCCGAGTGTAGCTTCGTGGACCTGTGAATATATTGTTCTGTGTATTTTGGTCACATGTTTCACATAACTTGACAATTGTTGTTTCAACTGTTCTAAGGGTGGCTCAGCCGTCATTCGCCTACTGGGTGCCATTGGCATTGGTCACCCAGTAACCATCTCATGTGGTGTAGTACGATGTGTTTATGTCCGCATCTTCATTAATGCTAATGGAAGTGCTTGTACCCATGTCAATTTGGTGCTTTCGCAGATCTTTGCTATCTACTCTTTAAGTGTCCCATTAGCCCTTTCCACTATTCCCTGTGATTGGGGGTGATACACACATCCCAATCTATGGCGTATGCACATTGCTCTGGTTATCTCCTTTATTATTGAACTCACAAAATGTGGCCCATTATCTGAACTAATTTGGTCAGAGATCCCAAAGCGGGGAATCACTTCCCTACACAAAAACTTAGCCACTGCTTTGGCATCATTTTTCACTGTTACTGCTTCCACTTATCTACTGAACCTATCCACTACTACCAGGATGTATCTCTTTCCTCCTTTTCTGTCCTGCATATCCACAAAATCCATCACTAAGTGTCTAAAGGGTCCTCGTGGCTCCGGAATATGTCCTATCGGTGTAGTAAAATGTTTCCTCACATTCCTCGTTGCACACAACTCACAACCTGAACTTATCCACCATTGCCGCTAAATAGGGTGACCACCATTCCTTCCTCAACTTAGTGATGACCTCCCTCTTGTTA
>JAOTRA010072780.1:0-13937 GCA_026260255.1 Pseudolaguvia tuberculata | reverse complement strand
CACACACACACACACACACACACACACACACACACACACACACACACACACACACACACACACACACACATTAAATATTAAGCTCAACTGGCAGACAGCCAGACACAAAGCAGAGGTTCTACAGGATTCATCTGAGGCCTTCCCGTGTCTGTGTGTGTGTGTGTGTGTGTGTGTGTGTGTGTGTGTGTGTGAGTGAGGTGCAGGAGTCGGGGGGAAGGGGGGGGGGTGTTACCCACATTAAAAATTCAACCTACAGTCAGTATTTGATGCTACGGATAAACGATTTATCAATGAAAGTGCTAACGTGAGGAGACCGATCTGGAAATGTCATGAAGCCTGTACGAGAGGAGTAACGACGACGTTTAGCATTAAAGACAAAGCTATGTGCAATTCTTCGCAAAAATTATGTACGTCACACAAAAGGCAGAATGTCACAAAAAATATATATGTATTTGGTGTGAAATTACACTGCTGACAAAAAAATAATAAACATTAATGTCACTAAACAATAATCAGAGATGGAATAACAGTCTATATATTTATATGTTACTGTTTCCTATTACACATCGTTGCAGTTACCAACAATAGCGTGCGCATTACTGACGAGGACATGCGCATTACCTACAATAGCGTGTGCGTTACCGACGACAGCGTGCGCGTTACCGACGACAGCGTGCGCGTTACCGACGACAGCGTGCGCGTTACCTACGACAGCGTGCGCGTTACCGACGACAGCGTGCGCGTTACCGACGACAGCGTTACCTGACAGTTTTTTCACTGGGTTGTGTGAGGTGGTTTGGGTAAAAGCAGAGCGGTTTCATTCAGGTTATAACATTGATAGGAATAACAAAGGATTTTGGGGGAAGGAAATTTGAAGGTATAAACAATACATTTTACTCGTTCAGCTGAAAGATAAGCATAATTATGTAACACGTATTTTATAACCAAGAGTGTCTCTGTGTCGGTGTCGAGTAATTCTAATCTAATATATCATCTCACATGGTCACAGGACACCATAACATTACAATAGTGTAGATTAGTGGACACTGTTTTTCTTTTATTTATTAATTATAACTATATACATTTTGTAGTCCATTCTAAAAAAAAAAATATTCTTCATCATGCCAAGTTCCTATTTTAGGTAACTAGTAACTATAACACATTCATTTGTATAAAGATACACTGATGGTTCTGATAGCATTAATATAATCCATCTGAAAGTCCAGTTCAGTTTATCAAAAAGAACTGGGGATCAGATAAGCTTCAATCTTCATACACACACACACACACACACGCACACAAACGCACGCACGCACACACACTGATTCAAGAGCTGTTTAATATCCATGGGAGAGGCAACGATACACACGGAACCACTAAATATATAGCAGTCAAACAACATTTTTGTCATCCTTGTGATATTTGCATAGAGAATTTACGACTAAAATAACCCGTCAAGACAAATTTTCCAGTTAATATTACCCATAATTCCTTCCTTGCCTGAAAGCACTAAACACAGTTTGCGCTGATGGTGAACGTAACCAAATCAACAGTATAGTTCCGCATTTACACTAAATGATGAGTCAGTTTATTCAGTAACTTAATCAAATAAAGTCAAAAATGTATCTTAATCTTAATAAAGTTCCAAAACTACAATTTAAAAGTTGCCAAATAATTTCTTTTAGAGGAACAAAAGTGTGATAAAGAATCGCAGAAATATCTCATTACTAGATCAGACCTTCATCAACATCAGACTTCAGTAATAAAATCCTGGCCTCGTACCCGATCAGCTCACTTCCACTGTTATCTGTCTATCTTCTCTTTGGTTCTGCGTCTGATAAGCAGTAAAACAAGCTACTGCGTTGTACGTTGCAGGATACGAGCAGTTCCCCTGTAGAGAACGTACGTCTTGCACTGTGTAAAGATAAAGTGTGTGAGACTTCATTTCCTGTTTACTCGTTTTACTGGGCCGTGACACAGGATTGTACATTAGTGACTTGGCTTCATACAAGCAGTTGAGGGTTAAGAGCGGTGCCTTGAGGACGACTAGTGGCAGTTGTTCCTTCGAACCCCAGTACCACAAACATGACTCCTGACAATGGCACAACTGTTCTTTCACTCCAGGTAGAGCACATTCATGCGTTTAAGGGGGTTTTGTGCACAGGGGCATTGCCATGCTCAGGTCTCTCAGCTGTATAAATCTACAGCACACTGACTTCTGTAATAGACATTTATGGGTCTAATAAATATAGCCACAACCATCACATACCAAATATGGGTGTGACTGTCATGGGTTTAATTGATAGTGTGAGATTTCTGAAAAAGAGGAAGGATCCAGGATGGCATTGGTTTAAAACATTGATCCATACAAATATTTAGTCATAATTAAGGCCGATCTGACCGATCAGAACCCACAGTTAAGAGGTTAAGAGGTTCTAAAACTGGGAAACTGGTGGCTTAGTGGTTAAAGAGTTGGCGTGATACCAGAAAGTTCAATTCCCATCACTAACAAGCAACCACTGTGGGCCCCTGAGTAAGGCCCTTAACCCCCAATTGCTCAGTGGTAATTCACTCTGGATGAGGGCGTCTGCCAAATGATATTAGGTGTACAACAGTTTAGATAAGTAAGTGCTAACATTTATTTGTATAACGTGTTTTTATTGTATACATTAGCAAACCACTTGTATTTTTAACGATTAGTTACCAAAAGTCACGTCAAACGTAACATTTCATCTATTTGCAGCTTTAAAACACTCAATTTAATACTCGAGCTCAACACTACGCTCTGTTTTTTTTTTTAACTCCTACAGTTTTGCATGTTGTTTCTTCTCAGATTAATTCATTTGCGTGTTTGCGTGCGGTTAGTGTGGCGTATACATTTTGTTCCACCGTTGCACACCTGCTGAGGATGTGGAACTAGGATACATGCACTCTGCTGCTTGAAACTGTTTCTCATCCAGGTGGCCGGAAGAGGGAAAGTCGCCCGCAAAGACGCCAGTCTGGTGATCACACTGCTCTTTCCACCTCACCATGGGACACCAGCGGAAAACACGACAAGCGTGACGCAGATTTCGCTGGCACGATCGGGATCGCATGCTGTCGCGCTGTCATTCTCTCTCGCTCGCTCGCGCACACACACACACACACACACGCGCTTAAGGAAGTAGGAATGGAACAGACTACAAGCAGTTAAAAGGGCCGAGAGAAATATTCTCCACATCGCTAACACGCCAACCTGCCCTTTAATCCTTCCTTCATATCTGTCAAAAAAAGAGAGACTTTAATCCTGTCCATGTGTTAGACAACTCCATCTAAACAACAGAGCTTCAGTCATGACTCACTCGCTTTTGTGGAAAGAAAAATAAAAAGCGAGCCAGAACAGAACGCCAACGATACGATAAACCCGGAGTTCTGCTTTCAGCGAGTCCATGAAACGAAGAGCGTCCGTCTGCGATTTGTCTCAAAAGACATAAACGCTCTTTTTTTTACTGGGTTTCTTTTGCTGAAACGTCTTAATATACAGTTGTGTTTTAGAGAGCAAACAGGACTCCATAGACTGTTGTTCCAACAAAGAATACGCAATTGCCACCTCACTACAGCAATGTTCATTTCAGCTTAGGCAATTAGTTAGTCGTTTGTCATGCTTGCTAGCAATTTGCGATTAAGTCATATTTGCTAACTATTGCGCCACACTGGTTAATCTGCACTACTGCAGACCCACATATTAGGTCATAAGACATCTAACAGCTATTTGACTGCAAGAAAATCGTTTTAGCCCCAGCAACAAGCTACAATAGTATCAAAGCTTGCATCCTTGATTGCCATCAAACTTTTCCACTATTCCGAAATGGGATGCATCACATCAGTTTTACTCACCGTGTGGTTTATTGTGCTCAGTATTCATTCTCGCGTGTCCGCCTTAAAATTCTGTGGCGGCAGCAGCACTTTACTATTGTTCAGTGTCTATACACTGTAAAAGCTCATCTTTTTCTAGGCGTCTGTGGTATACCATTTCACTCATTCTTAAACGTCAATGTGAAGCATGATGGGAAACGGGAAGACTAGAGAGTCTAGACTAGACTCTGTACTAGAGAGGATTGAAACGCCTGGAGCTTTTTATCCATTTACAGTTACACTCCTTCTCCATCTACAGGAAACTCCCTCTCCAAAACAAACGTCTCGTTAAAAACTATCAACCAATTATTCCTTTTACCACCGTGAGCTTGACTATCCTCCACTTTCTCTTTCACCACCACATGCTGCACCTTTTATCAGTTTACAGTTACATTTATAGCACAAACTGTTATCGTTGTTCCTACAGAAACAATAATGTGCATAAATATTCAAAGATTAGATTTTACTCCAGACCGTAACCAGTTAGATCTGAGCAGCGCTTTATGAACATAAAATGCTGGAAATAATTTTCCAGAATTGATTTATTAATAAAATGAAAGCGTGCAACAATTTATGAGGTAATTAGCATTCATTTGCATAAATGTCAGTCTGCCGAAATCAGTGCTGAACTGAATAGAAGCGTTTTTTGAGGACCGTTTCCGATTTTGTATTACATCATCTGGTTACTTTTTCTTTCCTTCCCTCTAATAAATACTAGAAAGTCTTTAATTAGTGACAGGAGACATTAAGACCAAAAATAGCTCATACTGTTTGACTGTACTGTTCTACTTAACACACGTGAGGAGATACACACACACACACACACACCTTATAAAAACATCCAAAACACATTAAAACACACACAGCAGTGTGATGGGGGCTAATCGATCTAAAGTTGCTGTATTAAACCTTATCAAATCAACTGCTTTCATTTCCAGAGTTTCATCTCAACCTGCACGTTACACGTTTCATCTCCGTGTAAACGTGTAAAAGTCGACTTTTATTCACGTTTATTAAGTTGTAGTTGAGTCACCTTTGGTGCTGTTTAACTCAGAATGTACACGTATCATTACACACACACACACGCGCACACACAATAAAACAAAGAGCAGCACTCTTTGCATTTATGGAGAAGTTACATACACCAAACCTCAAAGACCAATGAAGACCCCCCCCCCTCTGACACACACACACACACCACACAAACACACACACACTTTTTTTAATGTGCTCAATGCTTCATGCAAATAATAAATGTCAGAACAAGATTCCTGCTAACATGGTGGAGATATTTGTTTCGCATTTGAACATATAAAAGCAAGCACGCACACACAAACGGTTAAGGTGCAGAATTATTGATCGGGAGACCAGGAAGACCTGAGTTCAAGTCTCACCACTGCCAAGGAAGACCTTGGCTCATGTCTGCCACTGTTGGGCCCTTGAGCAAGACCCTTAACGACATGACATATTCAAGTATTTTTAAAAATGTTTCATTTAATCAGACGGTTATTTGGTCCGCCACTGTTACTTCTGGTGCAATGGCCAGACGTATCAGCGCCAACTACAGGAGTGGAGAAGGAAATCATTCGACACAAACTAATGGCTTCAATTTATGTCCCTATAGTTCGATATAAGAAATTACAATATCAATACACTATCAAACAGTCTAAATAAATAAAATTTCCTAACTAAAACTGTAACGATAAATACTATTAATAACAGTTAATGAAAAGCAGTAAAGAAATTTTACAATCATTAAAAATAAAATCTGACAGATCCGCTCTACGAATAATATTTACAAATTAATCAAGACACACAAACACACCCCTTTACTTAACAATAAAATAACTGATGAATACATAATTATTAAAACAATATTATAACAATAATCTAAATGCGTCCGATGTTATGCAACCATTCACTAACAAATATTATTATTATTTTTTATTATTATAAGCATGAAAGCTGCATCTTTCCTTTGTGGGGACCTGTGAGATCCATAAACTTGACTGATATTCAGATTTTTGTAAACACACAAAATAATAATTATTTAATAATAACAAAAAAACATAACAATAATTTGATTAACAATAGTCAAATATCGAGTCAATAAAATCCGCCTGGTTTTCTGAGTTTATTCATTCGGATTTCTATAATTTTATTTTCCTCTTTCCACCGCTGTTTAAACCGGAAGTTGTGTTTACTTTAACGTTAATGATTAATGCTAATGATTAGCTAGCTGTTATACAAAGACACAAGCGCAAATTATAAATGATGAAAATCGACATTAATTAAAGTTGACATTTAACCCGAAGGACGACAAATAAATCTTCAGTGTTTTTTTCATCTGGAATTGTTATAAAATCGCGTTTTTACAGCGCGTGCTACTGTTTTTCCTCTTTAAATACCTCAGCTACGCTAAGCTAACGAGAACGATTGTTAGCATTAGCGACTAGCTATCAGAAATACAGTAAACGTCTCACCAGTCAGTTAAAGCCGTCCTGTTCGAGTTCACTTCCGGGACATGGAGCTTTATTAATGGTGGGAATGTCTGCGAATGAAGTCGGTGTTGTAGAAAGGAGAAGCTTTAATGAATAATCCGCTTTCTTCTTTTTTTTTTTTTTTTCTTTCCTCCGGTTAATCCTCCGTTTAACCGAGTCTCTCGTTCTCGCTGCGCTCGCGCTACTGCTGCTGTTGAGCGGCGGCGCTAACCTGCCTCAAAGTCACCCTCCTCCCCTTTCCAACTCCCGCCCCCTCCCGTCTCCATGGAAACAGTAGGCGGAGTCTAAGCACGTTCGTGCGTGCAGGGCTGTTTTTGTTACGATCAGCTGATCACTTTAAGTTGCCAGATCCATTTAAAACCACAATTTCTTGCGTCTTAAAACTTTTTAAAGGTGTATTTTTATTTATTAAATATTTACGTTGGTAAGAAAAAACAAAAGCAGAAAAGTTTATTTTTATATCATAAAAGATTATAGACTAATTCGTTCATCTTCTTTCATCCTCTAACTTATTCCCTAACTTGGGGTCTTGGCGGTCTGTTGGATTCCATCCCAGCGCACATAGGGCGAGTGACAGGGATACAACCTGGAGAGGTCACCAGTCCATCACAGGGCTATACATAGACAGACAACCCCCCACACACTCACTCCAAGAAGCAATTTAGAATCATCTATTCCATTCCGTCTTCTGACTGCTTATCCGGAACCCGGGTCGCAGGGACAGCAGTCCAAGCAGGGATATCCAGACATACCTCTCCTCTCCCCAGACACTTCCTCCAATTCTTCCAAAGGAACACAGAGGCGTTCCCAGGCCAGCCGAGAAACATAGTCCCTCCAGTGAGTCCTGGGTCTTCCTCTGGGTCTCCTCCCAGCGAGACATGCCAGTAAGAAAATGAATGAATGAATGTATGAATGAATGAATGAATGAATGAATGAATGAATAATCGGAATTATACATAAAATCTCTAAAACTTTGTACTTTGATATTTTCTTCACTGCAGACTGCAGGTTTGGGTAATCGAGAGGATGAGGGTTTGAGGATGAGGATTTTGGAGTTGTCTTCAGATGAACAGCTCATCACCTTAACCCTCTGAGCGGTTCAAGGGGGAGGGCAGGGTGCACCCGGTTATACCATTAAAGCAAAAGTTACAAAATAATTACATATAATAATTTTCACACATTTCCAAAATCATTTATAGCCTCAAACCCTCAACCTCTCGATTACCCAAACCTGCAGCCTGAAGTCTGGCCAAAACTCTGGGCCAGGTTGCTGTCTTAAAGCAGTAGTGACCACCAGGGGGCTCTCCAACAGTACATAGCACAACAGAGATCTTTACCTCTGGAGACACGTTTCATTTCTCAGTCTACCATGTGTGTTACTGGACCTGGACCTGGACCTGGACCTGGACCTGGACCAGGACCTGGACCATACAAAAATATGATATTAAATTTAAAAAACGCGATTCAGGCCATTTAATATGATATAAGCACCAAAATAATATTTTTATGTGAGCGAATAATTATGCTATTAATTAGTGATAGTATAAACAAATACTATTCTGTTTAGGGTCCCCTAAAGGCATGTCTAGACTGAGTTATAGGATTTCCCTTAGAGTGATCTGGCAACCCGTGTCGAAAGCCCAGCCATGGCATGGCTTCTAAGATTGCTGCGACCTTTTTTCCGCACAAATGTTCAGCAACTCTGTTCTTCCTCCTCCTCCTCCTCCTCTTCTTCTCCAGAGGTTCGTCTCCGCATATCTCCGAGCAGCACCTGCTTCTTCGACCAAGAAGTTCAGATCAAATTAAGTGGTTTGTCCCCTGGAGACCAGGTGGAGCTTCAGGCCAAACACAAGGACGATAAAGGGGTTATGTTCAAGGCCTCGGCTACCTACCAGGCTGACCAGCATGGAGAGGTGGACCTGAGCCGTCACGTGTCTACAGGTGGTTCCTACACTGGTGTGGAACCCATGGGCTTGTTTTGGTCCATGTTACCCGACATTCCACACAAGAAGCTGCTGAAGAGAGACGCGTCCGCTCCTGTCCTCATCCGGCTGCAGGCGCTGAGGGATGGAACGCTTCTGACCGAGGAGACCAACGTGCGGCGCTTCATGACTGATGGAACGCACCGAGTTCCCGTGAAACACGGCAGGTTACGGGGAACTCTCTTCATTCCACCGGGTCAGTTCAGTTCTCCATCTCTAACACATCTGCTTTATTTCCAGATGTTTCTGATGACGCAATAATTGAGCCTTTTGGAGACAAATAGTTATACATGTTTTTAAAATAGCGATTTATTAATTAATAGACTATTTTCTGGAAACTCAGTACAATTAACTTTTGCTAATACTGTAATTAAATGTTTGTATACATACATATTGTAATTAATTAATTAATTATTTGAACAAAATACTTTCTCCTTTGCGATAAAAGCCAAATGATTATTATTTAGTTAAACTTTCGTAAATGTATTTCAATCTATTTTGTATTTAGTCCAAATCTTTTTATTTTTTTAATTAAAATGTTATTATTAATTATGTCTTCTTTATTGTATTATTTTTTCAGCCACTAATAGATTGACTGACTTGCTTTACACAGTGTATTCTTATGAGCGTTGTCTTCTTCTGCATGTTTGCTAAAAATCCGCTTTGCGCTACAGCGCCACACTGGTTGAACCGCGCTATTACATGATGACACATTAGATCACACGACCTGTGTGTAGTGGTTAGCACGATCGCCTTACAACAGGAAGATCCCGGGTTCGACTCCCAGCTCGGTGGTCTTTCTGTGCATGTTCTCCCTTTGCTTGGGGCGCCAGCTACTGCGGTTTCCTCCCACAGTCCAACATAGAAGTGTGTATCTGGTTGTTTGTCTATGTGTGGCCCTACGATGGACGGGCGACCTGTCTAGGGTGTACCCCTACCCCAATGTGCACTGGGATCTGTACCAGGATCTGTACCAACTGCTCCTGGTGCATTCAGGTGCGTTCAGCCTATCAGCAGCTGGAAGATACCATTCCAGTTAGTGAATGAAGGGAGGAAAGTGAGTTGGTATCTCCTTGTGTCTGGAGGGATGAACAAACCCAACCTAGTATAGAAAATTCATTCATTCATTCATCATCTTACCTGCTTATTCCATAATTTGGGGTCACGGGGGTCTGCTGGCACCTAACATCTTAACTCACATAGGGCAAGAGGCAAGGGTACACCCTGGGCAGGTTGCCAGTCCATCAAAGGGCAACACATAGACAAACAACCACACACACACACACACACACACATTCACTCCTATGGACAATTTAGAATCACCAATCAACCTGGACTGTGGGAGGAAACCGGAGTACCAGTGGAAACAAACACAAGTGCACACAAGGAGACTATGCAAACTCAGCACAGAAAGATCCTCGGCCCGGAAATCGAACCCTAGACCTTTTTGTTGTGAGGCGACCTTGCTAACCACTACACCACTGCACCGCCCAGTATATAAAATAATCTTTGTGAAAAGTGGGCAAAAGTTTGTGGACACCTCTGACTCATACAATTCTCTTGAACTGGACTTCCCAAACTCGGGAAGGTGGAGTAATAATAAAAAGCGCATGGAAAGGATGGTGTGATGTCAGCAGATTTTGCAGAAGGAAGTGTGGGTAGTGGTAGCCTAGTGGTTAAGGTGTTGGACTAATACCAGAAAGACCGGGGTTCGATTCCCATCTCCACCAAGCCACCACTGTGGGCCCTTGAGCAAAGCCCTTAACCCACAATTACTCAGATGTAAAAAAAGAGACCAAATGTAAGTTGCTCTGAATGAGACAGGTACACCTGGGCAGGGACTAACAACCACACACACACACACACACACACACACACACACACACACACATCTATGGGCAGCTTAAAATCATCAATCACATGTTTTTGGACTCTGGGAGGAAACCGGTGAATCCAGAGAAGACCCAGTCAAGCGCAGGGAGAACATGCTGATTCTGCACAAAGATCCCCTGCTTAGGAATCGAACCCGGAGCCTTCTTGCTGTGAGGCGACCGTGCTGACCACACCGCCCTGCATAACATCCATTCAGGTGTATTATGGTTCCATTTTTACATTAAACTGGTTTAGAAAGGTTTTTTTCCCTGTTCTATAGGTGAGGGTCCGTTCCCGGGGGTTATAGATCTGTACACTTTAGGAGGAACAGTGTGTGAGCCGCGAGCAGCTCTCCTGGCAAACCGAGGGTTTGTGGTATTTGCTCTGGCTTTCTATGGCTACCAGGACATGCCAAAAACGGTGGACAAACTGGATCTGGAGTACTTTGAAGAGGGTGTAAAATTTCTGCAGATGCAGCCTAAGGTGTGTGTGTGTGTGTGTGTGTGTGTGTGTGTGTGTGTGTGTGTGTTGTGTACTCTATTTAATACCCCATCCCCCCCCCCCCCACTTTCTCTTTGACCTATAAAACAGTAATAAGGCCTTGGAATAAAATATTCCCTTAAGAATCGGGACACCACTCCTACACCAGTACAGTTCCCTACCACTAGACCTTTATTCCTGTCTTTGTCTTTTCTCTCATTTTGCCTTAATTGATAGGACAGACTAGGATGAAAGTGGGACGATAGAGAGAAAGGGGTCTTCCTCAGGGTCTCCTTCCATTACACCACCTTCCATTAAGTCATCAGTTTACGTTATTATGCGTAAAATATGTTTAAATTCTTGTGTGAATCTTCTACAGCCAGTTGGGCGGCCATTTTTCCACTGTTGCTGGTGTATCTTGGGAAATTTGTCGTACCCCTGCGTTTAAAGTGTGATCCATAAAAATCTTAATATCTCAGAATTCTGCCAATAACTGCAATTGCAGCTTTCAACCACAGATGGCGACAAAAAGCCGAAACTTACAGGGTAACATTTTTGGACTTATTTCCCGCAGGTGAAAAAATCTGGAATAGGAATAGTATCGATCTCAAAGAGCGGTGATCTGGCCTTGTCCATGGCCTCCTTCCTTCCTGACATCGCCGCCACCGTCTGCATCAACACCTGCAGCGCAAACTCTGTGTTCCCGCTCCATTATAAAAACATGATCATCCCGGGGTTCGTCGGTGACCGCAAAAGAATAAGAGTCCTGAAATCCGGAATCTTGGACATCCGGGACATCCTGAACGACCCCATGGAGGCGGAGAAGACTCGTTCTGCAGTGATCCCTATCGAGCGAGCCAGCTGCAACTTCCTGTTCATCGTCTCCGGAGACGACAGGAACTGGAACAGCGTCTTTTTCGCAGAGCAGGCATGCGGCAGACTTGCAGCGCACGAAAAAAACAACTACAAAATGGTGACTTATCCCACAGCAGGTCACTTTATGGAAATCCCCTACATGCCGCATCACCCTTCCGGGTTCCATGCCGCCGTGAGTCAAGTGGTGGTGTTCGGAGGAGAGGCGAAATCCCACGCAGAAGCGCAGGTCGACGCATGGAGCAAGATTCAAAGCTTTCTTACATCGCATTTATAAAGAGAAAAAAAACAAATGGCGCTTAGAAAATCAGTAACATGAACATTAACTCGGGTAAAAACCAGAATCTCACAGAGGAAACCAATCGGTGAGGTGATAAAAGTTTTAATATAGTTAACAATCAATATAACTAACACCGACCGAAACGTTTGCATACACACATAGGGAACCTTGTACACCAGTAATATTAGCCTCAGTATTCAAAGGGGGGGGGGGGTCCTGCAGCGGACATAACCATTGACCTAATCAAAAAACTGTTTATTTACTATAAACGTTCAATCACCAGACATACTGTAATACACCGCAAACAAATGGATGCTTTTAAGGAATGGTTGTATTTGTCAGCGCCATCTACAGGAGTGGAGGAGAAAGTGCTTTAACACGGACTGAGGGTTTGAAATAAATATGAATGTAACTGAAACCCTGACGTCAGTATTCTGCCGCCTCAGTTTCTTTTCATTCACCTTCTAATTCTACACATACACACACACACACACACACACACACACGCCTATGTACAATAATAGGAAGGAAACCGGAGTACCTGGAGAAAACCCACGTATGCACTGTGAGAACATGCAAACTATGCACTTTGCCTGGGAATCGAACCAGGGATCTTCATGACAAACTTCTCCACACACACACACACACACACACACACACACATTTTCACCAAGTTTATCTAGGTGGGTCACAGAATCCAACTACTGTTCATTCTGTGTATTACAGCTGGATTCATTTAGCGGCTAAAGGATTTTAACCCTAAGATGTGTTGCGCCCTCTAGTGGAATAATTAGGCCATGAGACCGAAAAGATTGATCCTTTAACGCTTTAATAATATTAAACGATAATTATTTTATAAATAAGTAAATCGATATTTTTTATTAATTGTTATTATGTAAAACTAATTTGTTCATTTAATGCAAAAATTAAAGCTTTTAACACCAAAACACTGGTAATTTTCTAATGCTGGTTTTCATTCATTCATTCATTCATTCATTCATTCGGTCAGTCATACATTCATCTTGTGTGTAGTTGTTTGTTTATGTATGGTCCTACGATGGACTGGTGACCTGTCTGTCCAGTGTGTACACCTGTCTTTTTCCCTATTTGCACTGGGATAGGCTCCAGCAGACCCCGTGACCCCGAATTAGGGAATAAGTGGGTTACGAAGATGAATGAATGAATGAATGAATGAATGAATGAACGAACACTGATCTTTCTATAAATATACGCAGGCTTGTAATGTTTCTTGCTAATGAAAGAAACCTCTGCGCCTGGGCTTCCCTAATGAAGCTGTAAATAAAGCATTTCCTGTTGAAACATTAATGAAGTGGTGGTTATGCCATGAATAATTCACATGAGATTCATTCAAATCAACGTTCATGTCTAAACAGAAGTATTCATTCATTCATTCATTCATTCATTCATCTTATTTGATAGTTCAGGGTCACAGGGGTCTGTTGGAGTCCATCCCAACGCACATAGGGCAAAAGGCAAAGGTCCCACCCTGGACAGGTTCTATAAATGGTGTCTTAGTTTTTAAAGTGTTGGACTAATACAAAAAAGACCAGGGTTCGATTTCCGGCAGAACCAAACCACTTGGAGTCCTTGAACATCCCTGAACATCTGTATAACGGAGGTTCATAATATCTGTATGAATATTCAGTGTGAATAGATCCGTTTGGACTGGATATAAAACCTTAAGAATTATTTACATTATCCCTTAATTACAGGAGCAGCTTTTACGTGCAGTGTTAAGAGATCACAGTGGTGGTAGTAAGAGGTGATAGTGGGGGTAGTAAGCGGTGACAGTGGGCATATAAAGAGGTGACAGTAGGGGTATTAAGAGAAGTCAGTGGGGGTATTAAGAGAAGTCAGTGGTGGTATTAAGAGGTGACAGTGGTGGTATTAAGAGGTGACAGTGGTGGTGTTAGGAGGTAATAGTAGTAGTTTTAAGAGGTGATAGTGGTGGTATTAAGAAAGTCAGCAGGAGTAAGACTGAGTACATGTGTGTGAATGAGAGGGAAGGCAATGGAGTGGTGAGGTTGCAGGGAG
>JAOTRA010072679.1:0-13962 GCA_026260255.1 Pseudolaguvia tuberculata | reverse complement strand
GTGTGTGTGTGTGTGTGTGTGTGTGTGTGTGTGTGTGTGTGTGTGTGTGTGTGTGTGTGTGTGTGTGTGTGTGAAGGCTTGTATGTACCATTGTT
The DNA here is from genome assembly GCA_026260255.1 of Pseudolaguvia tuberculata. Taxonomy (NCBI): domain Eukaryota; kingdom Metazoa; phylum Chordata; class Actinopteri; order Siluriformes; family Sisoridae; genus Pseudolaguvia; species Pseudolaguvia tuberculata. Next base: position 13,867 of record JAOTRA010072679.1, on the reverse strand, counting down.
GTTTCTGTGACTGATCCAAAGCTGTTGATGAAGATATTGCAGGTAACATTAACAGGAGGTCCTGAATAACACATAGTTACACACAATTATTCATTCATTCATTCATTCATTCATTCATTCATTCATTCATCTTCTAACCCATTTATTCCCTAATTCCCACACATATATGAACAACCAGTCACACTCACTCCAATGGGCAATTTCGAATCACCAATCAACCTAATGTATATGTTTTTTGGACTGTGGGAAGAAACTGGAGTACCCAGAGAAAACCCACGCATGCAAACTCCGTACAGACAGACCACCTGCCCGGGAATCGAACCCAGGCCCTTGTTGGTGTAAGATGACCATGCTAACCCCTCTGCCACCGCGCCCCCCACACAATAATTCACTGAATATAATTCATGCCTTGACTTGACGCTGAAATCGCATTATCCTCAAAATTTCTCACCAGGTTGCCAGATTGTGACAGAGCAATAGAAAGTTTTTTTTAATGAGTAGCACCTTGAATGGAATCCATCCCAGCCATCCAACCTTCTTTAATTATCTCCAGAAGCACTTTCTAAAAACCATCCCAGTAAATGTTTGACAGACTAGTTCATTTATTCAGTTTGTGTTTAAAGTCTGACACATAAACTTCATCCAGGAGGGAAACCATTGAATGATAGATGAGCTGAGAGAAACAAAAGAACAGAACCAGGAGAACCGGAGAAAAAAAAAACAGAGGAATAGAAAGGACCAGGAGAACAGGGTGAGAGGCTGAGGAGGTGTGGGAGGACAGAGGACGATTCCAGCCTGCAGGAAATGTGTCAAACATAATCCCTCATGCAGACACGTGAAGGATGAGACAGAGCTAAAGCAAAAAGATGGAGAAAGAGAAGATCTGGTGGTTTCATCAACTTCTGCTATGTGATTATATGAATAAATACCTACGTAGCAACAAACAAAGCGCGGCACTATAGCATAATGGTTAGCACAGTTGCCTCACAGAAAGAGGCAATTCCCAGGCAAGGGGCCTTTCTGTGCTGAGTTCTCCCCGTGCTTGCGTGGGTTTTCTCAGAGTACCCCAGTTTCCTCCCACAGTCCAAAAACATCTACATTAGGTTGATTGGTGATTCCAAATTACCCATAGGACTGACTGTGAGAGTGTATGGTGCCCTGTTATGGACTGGTAACCTTTCCAGGGTGTACCCCTGTCACTTGCCCTATGGGGTAGGTTCCAGCAGATCCTTGTGACCTTGAATTAGGGATTAAATGGGTTAGAAGATGACAGAATGAATGGATCTCAACAAACACAACTCAACGACATACTATTACATAATGTCTGACATCATTCTAACTAGCAAAAATGTAGACTACATGCTAGCTAGTCCTGTGCAAGTTCTCTCCATGCTTGCATGAGTTTTCTCAGGATACTCTGGTTTCCTCCCACAGTTCAAAAACATTTAGATTAGGTTGATTGGTGATTCAAAATTGTCTACAGGAGTGAATGTGTGTGTGAATGGTTGTTTGTCTATTTGTAGCCCTGTGATGGACTGGTGATCCGTCCAGGGTGTACCTCTGTGCTCTATACGCGCTGGGATAGGCTCCAGCAAACCCCTGTGACCTCGAATTAGAAAATAAGCGGACTAAAAGATAAATGAATAAATGAATAGCTTGCTAATAACTAAACTACAATAGCTAGTGGAATAATAGCCTGTTATGGTAGCTAGTGTCCACAGACGTATCACCTTGCTCGCTTCTTCTTAACATGCCAGAACCACCATAAAACATCATAGGTAAAAGAAAACAGAAGCATTTTTATTTCCACAGCTGTTATTTTTAAGATTCTGTAGAGAATTCTCATAGCCGTGACATCGTCTCAGGGGAAAAAGTCGCTCCTCTGAATGATCAGAAGTTTTTTGCCTTTTTGACCCGGCCAATTAGAAGAAATCATCTTTTTAGCTAGACGCAGGATTTTTTCCCCTGTCGCATTTCCACAGCCTTTAAGAAGCGAATGTCTTTGTATTGTAGCAGTGGGGGGAAATGGTGTGTGGGTTTTTTTCCACCTAAAATCAGCAGGTTTTCTTTCTGCAGACGAGACGGTCATCGGCAGGAAAGACAAAGAAAGAAAAGGTCTTATAAGGCCCATAATAGGGACTTTTGAGAAATTCCATTGCAAATACAGATAAACTATATTGCCAAAAGTTTGTGATCACCGGACCATCCGATTCATATCTGGAACCCCACAGTTGGTCTAGAATGTTTGTTATATGTTGTAGCATCACATTATTCCTTCACTGGAACTAAGAGACTCCAACACTGTTCCAGCATGACAATGACCCTGAGCACAAAACCCCTGACCTCCATTATCAATCACATGCTGGGTTATTATTAGAGTGAAAAAAAAACACTCCTCACCTTACCACCACTGACCCCCTTTGGGATGAACTGGAATGGCGACTGACCGACCCCAGACTTCCTTAACTGACATTATTGTCGGATCTCACTAACACTGTTGAAGCCGAATGAAGAGATATCTCACATTCAAGCCCAACATTGGACTGGAAGGTTTTACTAGAAACTTTGGAGCTTCATCCTTCAGCAATCATGTTTGTGATGCTCAGGTAACCAAAAACCTTTGACAATGTAATGGGTGTTCAGTGGACTGGTGACCTGTCCATGGTGACCTCTTGAATTTGCCCAATGACAACTCCAGCAGATCCCAATGAGTCCTACCTGGTCCTGGTTAAAAGGTGGAGCTTTTGAGAAAATATTCCATACTGTTCCTTTAAACCCACATGCTGATCTTACCTTTAAAATTGGGTCGAATACGAGCGTCGTAGCCTGACGTCTTTCCCATCAGCTTGTCCAGAAAATCCGAAGGTGACATGGGTTTGGGTCGTCCGTTCAGAGGTTTGACCTCTTTGCAGGAAATCGGCCTGGAAGCATGGAAGAAGTATAGAAGAAAGGCAGACGAAAGGTCACCAGTCTATTGCATGGCCACACATACATGACCAACCATTCACAGACACACCTATGGGTAGTTTAAAATCACCAATCAACTCAGAGTTTTTGAACTGTGGGAGGAAACTAGAGTACCAGGAGAAAACCCACACAAAACTCGTAAGCTTTCACCAATCTTTACAAACCTAATCTCATTGGTTGGAATTTCATCAGGTGACCTCATAATGTCACAGTCGTCCTTATCTGCCTCATCAACTTCTTATTGTCTCTACATGTTAGTATCCTCCAACAACGAGGCATAAATATACAGACTCAAAACAGACACACACACACACACAAAATAAAAATACTTGATCTGTTGAAAGAGGCGGCGCGGTGGCACAGTCGCCTCACAACAAGAAGGTCCCGGGTTCGAATCCCGGGCCGGGATCTTTCTGTGAGTTTGCATGTTCTTCCTGCGCTTGCTTGGGTTTCCTCCCAAAGTCCAAAAACATGTAGATTAGGTAGATTGGTGATTGTAAATTGTCCATAGGAATGAATGTGTGTGTGAATGGTTGTTTGTCTATGTGTTGCCCTGTGATGGACTGGCGACCCGTCCAGGGTGTACCCCCTGCCTCTCGCCCTATGTGAGCTGGGATAGGTGCAGCAGACCCCCGTGATCCCGGATTCGGGAATAAGCAGGTAAGAAGATGAATGAATAAATGTTTTGAAATATATTACAATAGAATATAAATCACATACACATACTCCTCAAACTAACACACACCGATATATGTGACCATAACTTTTAAGAATCACTCACTCAGTCACTCACTCACTCACACACACAAGAACATCAACCCGATTTCTTTCCAGTGTAAAAGCCTTACCTGTCGATTCCCCATAACCGCATGAACACAGCAACACACAGCAGTTTCTGCAGTTGTGCAAACATTCTGCTCGATTTTTCTCACTGTGATGCTTCAAAATATCTCGACACTCGACACACACACACCCCACTACACCCTCCCCACTACACACACTCCCACATCCTCTTTTTCTCCCGCACTACACTTCATGTGTAAGAAAAAGAGAGCAAGAGAAAGACAGACAGACAAGCAGGCAGACAAAAGCAAGAATGAGAACCAGTGAGGGATAGACAGACCAAAAGACAAAAAAAAGATGGAAAGAGAAAAATAGTGTGAGGGAGAGAGGGAAAAGATACAGGGATAGACAGACTAACCAAAAAGTGATAAAGCTGAAAGAGTGAAACAGCTGTAAAGAGACAGATAGAAAAGTAGTAGACTTTACATCCTCGCCCTTCTTTTTTCTCTCTCATTGGTCATGTTAGCCGGAGGAAGTGGAGCACACACAGATGTGTGTGTGTGTTAAACATATTATAAGAATAAACGACTGTGACACAGACGCTGGCGTGGGATTCACTCTTATCATTGTCATTTGCTTTTAATCTTCCAGTTTCTTCTCACTGACTCTTATGCTCCACTGAGGACATTTCTCCCAATCTCTCTCACTCACACACACACACACAGATCTGATACAACAGCATGTCAAGCGTAAGGGAGTGTCAAACATTCAAGAAGGCACGTATCACGACGTCTTTGAAGTGTGTGTGTGTGAGACTATCCAGAGTGTGTATATAATGAACAGTGACTACGGTGAGTAGAACACACACAGACAGAGAGAGACACAGACACACTGAAAGTTCAGGAGGGTGTAGGGTGTCTGAGGTTTTGAGGCCCTTGAGGAACATTTTTATTTTATGTTGTAAGACAAAAGAAAAAAAGACAGAAAAGTGTGTGTGTGTGTGTGTGTGTGAGAGAGAGAGAAAGCCATAAACAGGAAAATAGACCAAAAGAGAAAGGGGAAAAAGAAAGATTCAGGGATGAACAGAGAAAAGAAAATAGCTGAAAGAGTGAGTTAGGGAGAGAGAGAGAGAGAGAGAGAGAGCGCAAGATAAAGATAGTCAGACTAAAAAAAAAAACCACTGAAAGACAAACTAAATTAAAAGAGAGCGGGACAAATTAAGGAAGTATACAAAAGAGAGACGAACAAAAAACATGAATGACAAAAAGAAAGAAGTCAAGCAGAAGAAAGAAAACAAGTGAGTTTTTTTCTGATGAAAGATAGAAAAGTGTAAAAACACAAGATGTACAAGTTCAAAAATAATCTGTTTTAATTAAGAAGAACAAACAGGGTCACATGATTTCAGGAGAGATGAGAGACATTTATAAAGCTTTTGCCAGTTTCAGAAGAAAACCCCAAGCAGGAATCACTGCAACACCTCACCATTAGCCAATGAAATGTGGTCCACTTCAAATCTGATTGAGTCTATGTCCACAAATTACCCAGAAGGCAATGCTACGACTTGAGCAAATATAGAAAGAAACATTGAATTGTAGCTGGCAAAAGTTCACTAATCTGCTATGATCGAACCTGAACAACAGAACAAACGGATGTATGTAATACAAAAGTGGGACTGGATCTAAAAGGTTAGCATGCCGCGGATCCTGAGCAGCGTTTGGAAAACGTTTGTCGCCCCAATTAAAAAGACATTCCCGTAAAAACAACAGGTTTTCCTGAAATTGTAGCGATCAGATAAGTCCATGACTGAAACACGGACACAGTGCCACCAAGAGGTGTGGAGGCAGAGCTGCAGGTACTAGAGAGTTCAAGGCCAAGGGGTTTGTTGTGTGTGTACGTTTATTGGTTTGTTTTTTGTTGTTATCCCAGGCTCCACAAAGCACAGCATGTGCGTGATTAATCTTCATGAATATTGAACAACTTGGCCACTTCATTCAGATCAGCATGCTCTTCTCCATCTTTAATGATCTAAAAACAAAACACAGTAGAGGATAACAATACACAGAAAATAGGGTTAAAGAAGAGTTTGAGTGTCAATACAGGAGAAGTGAGAGAATCAATGAATATACTATGACGAAGTTAATAAATGAGTGCGTGAGTGGATCAATAAGTCAGTCAAGTGTATGTCAAGGAAAGTTAATGAATCAATCAGTAAAGTGAATCAATCACTGAATCAATGAGTGAGAGTCAGGGAGGGAATGAACTGAATCAAGAAGCTAGCAAGTATTTAAATGAATCAACGGACGGGTCATTGAGTGGGTGAGTCAACGGACGGGTCATTGAGTGGGTGAGTCAACGGACGGGTCATTGAGTAAGTAAATGAACCAGTAAACTAGGGGATGACCAGATGAGTTTTACCTTTCTTGCAATGGGCATCCGATTGAACACGTTCCACAACACAATACCGACCACAACTTTGTCTCTCAGGTAGAAGATTACTCCTTTCCCATAATTCTCCTTTTGGGTGGGCGGGGCAGGAGCTGCTGAAGTTGGAGGAAGTGTTCCTGCAACAGCTTCTGTCTCACTCTCTGATCTGATTCCAGTACCTATCCAATTACACACACACACAGAGAGAGAGAGAGAGAGAGAGAGAGAGAGAGAGAGAGAGAGAGAGAATTCCTCCTTCCATCCAGGCTATAAACATTTATTTTTGTGTGTGTGTGTGTGTGTGTGTACCTGATTGCTCAGTGGCTGCTTTGGGTGTGTCCTTAGCAGTAGCTTTTGCAAACACTCCTACAGTTTGGAGACTGCTGTCTACTATACCAATGGCTTCATATCCTACATCAGGGCCCAGGTCACTCCTAACACACACACACACACACACACACACACACACATCAGTGTTTGTTAACTAGACAACAAAACAGTTCACGTGTCAGAGTGTGTGTGCATGTGTGTGTACCAGAACATTGATTGGTGCCAGTAGGGTTTATTGGCTCCAGTCATGTTTTCTCCTGCGAGTCTTCCGCTCACCACTGCGTGATCATGATGCTCCACTCGCCTCCGACCCAACTTTATGTCATAAAAGCATGCAGCATCACCTGCCTAAACACACATATAGTGAACTGAATGCTTTTAAAAGAAGGAATTGCCTGACCATTGTGAGAAAACATCAGAACAGCACACTCACCACCCAGATGTTGGAGCGTGCCTGCAGCTCAGCGTTCACCCTAAATCCCCCAAAGTCAGAGTCGATTTCCAGTCCGGCTGATTTTGCCAGCTCGACGTTGGGCTCCAAACCCACAGCTGCCACGATGTGATCAGTTTTCACCTACAGCAACACACAAATTAACAATCTTAACAAAATTTCCTTCTGTAAAAAAAAAAAAAAACACCCCAAAACATACACAGCTGCTCTCTCACCAGTCGTCCGTCTTTCAGTTTAATCTCCACTTTTCCATCTTTATAGGACACGCTCTTAACCACGGCCTCTGTCAGCACCTGGGCTCCTTCTGTCAAAAGTTAAAGGGTCAGGAAAGTAAGAAATGTGCCCCATCACACTTTAACCCAGCTGTCAAACACTGAAACAGGAACTATCTAATCTATATTATATTTTGTCCTTGTGTAAAATAAAATCGCTCGCACCTTTTTGCACTTTTTCCATGGTCCAGTTACTTAGGTACTCGGGTAATATTTTTGCCATGCTGCCTTTCTCTGGAAACAGCTGGATCACCTCCAGACCCACATCACGAGCTAGAAACAAAAAAGGGGAGGGGGTTGAGAAAAAGTGTAGAGTGGCAGGTTTTCCACTTTATACTCTCACCTGTCAGGTGACCGTTTCTGGAGAAATTAATAAAAGTACATTTAGTTCCAGAGGCTGGTTTGGTTTGTGCTCAGGAAGCAGAAGGATTTTGGGGATCACTGACTGATTGCTTGAGATCTTTACTGGAACGTGACGTGAATGAAAGAAAAGTAAATCCGACCAAATGTCACACACCCACGATGTGGAATTTAACAGTCTAATAATTTTTCCTTAAAAAAATATATATATATATTTGTACCCGTTTTTCAATATTGGTATTGTTGCATTGCTAATAAAAACAATTTAAAATTCTTAGGATTAATCCTTATTTTTGAGGTCTATGCATTGCATTTGCATATTTTCGACATTTTTCTCTTTATTAAAATGAAATCGTATTTCTTTTACCACATATTAGTCTTTAAAAAGGAGCTGACATCACTAATCGTTCTGAATACTTTCATCCAAATTATAATTTAGATTATATTTATCTCACTCTCTCAAAAATACACACATGGGGGGGGGGGGGGGGGGAGAGTGTAAGAGATGAAGACATACAGATAGACTGATCTGACTCATTCCACAGGCACATGGTTGCCAGTTCATGCTACAAGTGTTCTGACCCAATTCCCCAGGCCGGCATGCGTGTGTAGACTCACATTTCCTGCCCAAGGCGCAGGCCAGCTCGCTGCCCAGGAATCCACCCCCGATGATGGTGATGGACTTCAGATCTCGGGAAACTTTCTCCAGTGCTTTGAAGTCTTCAATCTGAGCGGCGTGACATGACCCAAAAAAAAAAAAAAAGGTACTATATTGTTGATCAGGATTATTTAAGCTTAGAAAGAAATCAGTGTACTAATGTTATACACACCTTTCTAAATAGTGTTGTCCTTTTTTTCACCTCTTCACTCGCTCGCTCAATTACCTGTAGGTTTCTGGGGACTCCACCTGACACATAGATACTTTACTATAGCTACATGGATCTAATAATAATAATTCACTCCAGTCTATGTGTTTCTCTTTACCTGTGGCAATCAAACACTTGTCATAGCAGATCTCTGTACCATCACTCAGTTTAACTTTATTCTCCCTGACATCCATGTGCACCACCTAAACGACACACAAAATGAGCTACACACACACACAAAACTCAAGGAAATAACACTTTTCTCACCTTCTTGCCCGTTACCACGGCCACGCCCCCGTTTTCCACCACATCCAGCTCACTGGGTTTCACATAGAATGATGGAGGCTGGAAGTAGATGCTAAACCACACACACCCCCACCCACACAGAGAGTGTTAACCTTTTAATCAATAGGTTACCCCTTCATAAGAATGTCCATCAGGTCACAATTAAATGTCTACGATTTTAGTCGCACCTCCTCTCTTTTCCATTCCACTGTTTGAAGCGCAGTGTTTCTGTGACGCTTGGGTCATCAGAAAACCACAGCTCTTTGGACAGAGGAGGCCTCATGTACGGCAGGTCAACTTCCTCGCTCACGATCAAAACCTGCACGAGAAACAAATTTTGTAAAAGAATCTGACAAACATCATAACACAGAAACAAAAGCAGGATCAGGACATAGCCATGTGGGACACCAAAATTCTATTCCACTAATGTAACGACTAAGATTGAGGTACGGTATTACTCACCCGAGCACCAGGGTCACGGGCACGAATAGACCTTGCTGCTGCAAACGATGCTGTTCCTCCTCCAATCAAGAGGTAAGCGGCGTGTGCAGGAACCTCAGTGCGGGAAGGTATAGGTTCTACAGGGGCAGCGGGAGCAGGTTCGTTCTTGATATCTGAAATGAAAACAATGAAGTTCACTAACTCAAAGTAAAAAACAATCTGGAAGTAGGAATTACATTATCTGGTTAGTCCCGTGTGTGAATTCTTATAATTAACAGTTAGCATTGTGACCTCTACAAGTTAGCCTTAGCTTTTAGCAATACAATGGTCACAAAAACAATGAACAAGATAGATGGTGTAAAAAAATTTTTTTTTAAAAGATTATAAAAGCCCACTATAAAAAAAAATTGCCCACCAAAAAAAGGATTACGCAAAGTGTTTGGTTCCCATCCAGTTAGAAACTGGACTCTTACCACTTTGGGTTACTGGTGGAGTCTCAAGCACCTCTGCCACCACTTCAGCCACAGGCTCTGTTGATTTTTACCCGACGTAAAAGAGGAGAAAAAATTAACCACAATTCCACAGGTAAAGATTTTTTTCTTTTTCCATCTAATGATAAAAGCTGGTTCTTCATTTGTTCTACATTAAATGCATTTCCGGGGTTCCATGCAGAAGTATCAAGCTTACCGCTCTCAACAACAGGAGCCGGAGGTTCTTCAGTAGATCTTTCTTTAGTGACATGGCCATCATTTAAAGGAACTTGATTCGAAGGTTCTACTACAGGTTCTTCCGAGACAGGTTCTGGAGTACACAGTTCAGCTATACCTTCTGTAACAGATGTTTCTAGAGTAGGATCTTCTGAAAGAGTTTTAAGAGTAGGTTCTTTTTGACTCAGCTACAAGAACGTTTGTGTTGTGAACGTTATTATATGAGGCACATATACACCGATCAGACAAAACATTATTCCCCTTTTGTCCTTGTTCTTCTCAAACCATTTACTCATTATAAGCCATAGTCATCATGAAATACCATCTCCATGCAAGAGTCTGCAACAATGATGAGAAAAGTGGCATGTGTCAAAGAAGCCATCGTCGTTCTGCGGAACATTGAGGAACAAAGCATCACAGACTGACTGCTTTCTTCGCATAATTCTGTGCATTTCACTATGCATGTGACGTCAAAAATGTGATTCATCAGACCAGGCCATCTTCTACTGTCAGTCCATGGTCCATCCTCATGTGCCCACTGTAAACAAACACTTTTGTCAGGTCCAGCATGAGACTTGGCAGTCTTTGAGCCTCTCGCCAGTCTGACACAGTTCCTTTCTTGGACTTTTGTAAGATCATCACAGACCGGGAACAAACCTATGTTCCAGACCGCCTGGCTCAATCATCTAGCCATTCCAAACTCACTCGCTTTAATATATTTCAAAACACTAACAGTCACCATGATGAAAAGATAATTGAGGTTATTTACTTTACCTGACAGAGGTCATAATGTTCTGCCTGTTCAGTGTATACAAGAACCAATTGCAACCAACAGATCTGAAAACCAAAGTCCATTGGGTCTGACAGATGCCTTCTGGCTCAGATTGCTGCCTTGATAAAAAACTTGTCAAAGTTGTCAAAAAATAAGCATAGAAAATAAATAATTTCTCATCTTTTTTTAACCATTTTCTAAAGTAGGTGTAGGTTTCTGGTCTAGCATCCTCAGAGGCAAATTCCTTCCGGAAGATCCCTTTCTTTGAGTATCCAGATAAGAATTGAGTAAATAACAACAAGCCAATGAGCTTGTGAGAAAGAAACCCAACAGCTCTTGCCTTAGATGTCTGTGACCTACCTGTGACCTTTGGTCCGGTTGCAGACGATTTATTTGATCTGCCCTCGAGTTCTGCGATCCGCTCGGAGTATCTCATGCTGTCTCCTGTGATGGTGCGGTAAGCCTTCATGAAGAAAATAACAGATTCATCCAATCAAAATCCTGTTTTATACTTCATTCATCTTACTGGCATATTCCCTAATTCAGGGTAACGGGGGTCTCCCGGTGCCTAAACCAGCTCACATAGGGCGAGAGGCAGGCATACACAGGGACAAACAATTACTCTCACTCACATTCACTCCTATGGGCAATTTAGAGTCACTAAATCCACCTAATCTGCATGTTTTTGGACTGTGGGAGGAAACCAGAGTACCCAGAGAAAACCTACGCAAGCACAAGAACATGCAAACTCTGCACAGAAAGACCGCTCTTGCCTTATACTTACTAAACTAATTTCTAGATTAAATAATAAACAAATAGGCATGATACTCACATAGACACCGCTCCCCAGACAAGCCGCTCCCACCAGCACATAGTACATAGCGTTGTCTCCGCCTCCCCCCAATGGACCGGAGGACATGTGGGTCTGCGGTGTAAACGCCAGCCTCCGATCATTTCTCAACACTGCAGAAACCAAACGTTTAAGAAGAGCCTTGAGTCTTTTTTAGTGAGTCCGATCTATTGGCTCCTTTAAAGTGAGTCAGATCGATTCACTCAACTCACCAACAAGAGCCGATTCAATTGAAGTGAGTCAGATCGTTTAATCCAACAAGAATCAAAGTTTCAGATCGATTCATTCAGTTCAATTTAATTGAGTCGACTTTTACTGGTGAGTTGAATGAATTGATTTGAAGTGAATGAAATTGTTTAACAGAATTAGAGTCGACTTGTTTGAACGGAGTCAAAACGTTTAATCCAACTCACCAATAACTCGTGATCGTTTAATTCAACTCACTAAAACGAGTCGATTCTTCTTAAAGTGATTTATATCATTTAATCTAACTCGCCAACAAGCATCTGTCAGCTTTATAACTCTTTATTCTGTATTTGAGTTTGTTATTACTTGTTAGTTTGTTCTTTGAGCCATCAGATTCCCCCCTACCGTTTAGGATCAGCTGTTAATGTGACAGAAGGAGCTGATCGGAGGTTACAACCTGCTGCAGTACTGAAGTTAAACTGACAGGTAAATTAGCTAGCTAACACAAGCCTGGATCTACTCACGCGCTTTCTTTCCTGTTTGCCGACACAGTGTTGAGGAAGCTCGAGTCACCTGGACCAGTTTATTCCACACCGTTTTGCAGCGGAACATTACAGCTGAATTTTATTTACAATAAACTCACTAAAGATAACAAAGTCCCACCGCGCCACCGACAGGTTCTCACAAGGCCGGTGTAGTGTGTTAGCGCGAGCGGTCATTAGAAACATCATGCACATAAAGGACCCACGTATAAGGCAGGGATTAAGTTCGCCTGATTAAAAAACGTTTACAAAAGCTCAAATGTCGTTTAAATACAGGAATAATTATTTTTTTAATATATGTAACAAAAGAAATATTCAACGAGTATAAAAGTTACATTTAAGAGCTCCAATAACGTACATAAATATAATAAATGTATTTTTAACCATGCGCAAATATGTCGACCTAAATCACCGTTACAGCCCTTAAAGTGTTTTTACAGGCGGTTCAATGCTGTCCAATGAGAGCCCACTTATTTATTATTCGTCCAATTGTATTGAGACAGGAAACGACAGGGGTGCAGATGTTTATGCTTTCACATTTCACGACAACACAAACCCTTCAACTTGTCATTGGGAATTACGGCTTAGGAGCTTCCGAGTTTCCTCTTACATCCCGCCTTCTCATTGCTTCATTGGCTGTCCTTATTGCGCACAGTTCATCCATTGGCCATTACCATGTTCGATGACAAAATCCCGTTTTTCGCTGGTTGAGTGTCATATTATTAACTACTAATAATTAGGGAAGTTTTCCTTCTTTCTTTCTTTCTTTCTTTCTTTCTTTCTTTTTTTTTAATATTGTGATTATAAATGTACATTTCCCCATTTATTATCTTCATTCTTTCAGTTTCACGGAGCGCCGAACGAAAAACCTACGCGGACCGTATTATTTTTGCTGCTGGCGGCGATCCTGAGAGTCGAAAGAGTGATCACAACCGCGCTGCTGTTCAGCTTTAACTACGAGCTTAATACGGTAACACACATACACACGTAATTAAAGTGTTATTTTATTAGATTCACGTGACGTCATCGTAACGCTTTCTAACACTCTAACCTGGTGGGAACATTTGCTGTTACAGATCGGTGTAACAAACAGCCATATCACGTCTCTTCCGGTCTGCAATTCTTTACTTTCACTTTGTCCAGGCCAAGGAATCTCTCAAGTGTCTCCACCGCCAGCAAGCAACTTTGGATGACCAAAGTTTAATCCCATAATAATCATTGCAGAGATCTGGAGCTTCCAGTGTGGAGGAGTGAAATGTATTTTTTACAGCGACTGTTACTGGGGTTTCATAACGCTGTATGGAAAAGTTTAGGAGGTTTAAGGATATTATTATTATAGGTTGGAATCCCTTTACATGTAAACATTGGTATGATATTCTGGAAGCTCAAGAAAATTCAGCGTCTCAGAATCCAGGTCTCAGGACAGGTCAAAATCCCATTTCATCCATCCTCTAAAACCTCATGTCATATGATCATGGAGATGTTAGATGATTCAGGATTTACATTTGAGACACAAATGATTCCTTATTATTAACACTCAGTATTCCTATTTCATGTCAACCCAGCCATTAGGGTTGCACAAGCCAGTGCATTCTTAGTGCCGGTCCCAAGCCCGGATAAATGGGGAGGGT
>JAOTRA010072640.1:0-13966 GCA_026260255.1 Pseudolaguvia tuberculata | reverse complement strand
GGAGCTCAGAGTAGAGCCACTGCTCCTCCGCATCGAGAGAAGCCAGCTGAGGTGGTTCAGGCATCTGTCACGGATGCCTCCCGGATGCCTCCCAGGAGAGGTGTTTCGGGCATGTCCCACCGGGAGGAGGCCTAGAGGAAGACTCAAGACTCGCTGGAGAGACTATGTCTCTCGGCTGGCATGGGAACGCCTCGGTTTTCTCCCGGAAGAGCTGGAAGAAGTGTCTGGGGAGAGGGAAGTCTGGGCATCCCTGCATGGACTGCTGCCCCCGTGACCCGGTTCCGGATAAGCGGTTGTAAAATGTAATGTAATGTAATGTAACAATTCTCGCCTCACAGTTTTTGGATTTGTTTGCCTCACGATTATTTTCTTTGTACCCATTTTTGTCTATGTTTTGATTTAGGTTGTACTGCCGGCCATGACACCTTTATGTCAAGGCAAAACGATGGCTGCTGACTATGCGATCATTTTTATGCACTAGCCACTCGCTAAAACCTGTGCTTAAGGATGGTCTTCAACCCATCTCAAAGCTGAGTTAGGCTATCGAGAGGAGTTGGGCTATTTTCCATTGTTAAGGAACATTAAACTTTGTTTCAACTGCAATGCGCCTAATCATTACAGCATCGATTGCCCCAAGAAACAATGCAATTCTGTAAACAATTTCACCTGCATTGTGTTCCTCTTTCCATGTCTGCCTAGATATTGACTCTATTACTATTTGTTCTCAGCAGATTTAGAGGCCAACCTAAATCTAATTGATCTTATCTTGCCACAACAAAATATATTATTAACCAGCAAAACACCCCTATCACTCAGAATTAAGTAGAAACAGTGTTTCCATGTAATCTCTTAATCTAAAAATCCCATCATTTTGGTTATCCTTGCGAGATCACAACTCAGTTACAGCTTGGACTAACAGAGACATTGTTCAATGGTCTCTGAAATTTTAGAGAACAGTCTATAATGTCTAAAGGTTCTGTAACTGTGTACCGTTGCCTCTCAATGGTTTGCCTGATTCTACTAACTGCTCTTTGTCTCATTTGAATATCTTCAAAGAGGTTTTCAGTGATGGTAAAGCTGCTCTGCTCCCTCCTCATCAACCATGGGACTGTGCTATTGAGCTCCCTGTAAAGACTGCCCACCAAGAGTCAAATATACCGTTTCTGTCAGGACAAAAATTAAGCTATGTAAAAATATATAGATGGGACTGGTTTTATACGCTCCTCAAACTTGTCTCAGGTTTCTTCTACGTTGAAAAGATAGATCAAGGGCTATGTATTGACTATTGGGGTCTCAAAACAATCACTGTCAAAAATCATTACCCTCTACCCTTGATTTATGCTTCACTTAAACAGTTATGAGAAGCATGTGTATTTACAAAACTAGATCTTAGAAGTGCTAACAACCTCATGAGAATTCCTGAGGGTGACTAATGAAAAATAGCACTTGTCATTTACTGATGGGATATTACAGGGTCATGCCTTATCATCTCGCCAATGTTCCAGCTGTCTTTCATCAGTAAGATTTTCCATGACTTCCTGAATCACATGACATTCACGTTTATTTACACAATATGACTGCACTGTATTAACAAAAACAAGAAATGAGAGGTCCATCATGGCAACATCATGTGCCGCCATGTTATAACATCAGTGCGCAGGGGATTGCCATGGATCAAACTAAAGTGAGAGAGCACTTCTGTAACACACAAAGTACTTTAAAGTACTTCAAAGTTTTGTAATTTATAAAAAGTTTTTACAATTTTGAAATTATAGCATCACTTCCCCTCACTGCCCTGCTAAACCCAGTGAACAAAGGTAGCCATGCACTCATTCTCTCATTAGAAGGCTATGTTTAAAACTGGTGTTATCTTTTGTCATTGAGGTGGATGCATCAGATGGCAGAGTGGAACTCAAGGGCACAGTGTCCCTCCCAAGCTACATCTATGTGCCTTTTAATGAAAATAACAATGCCTGCACCCAATGCTCACTTCTTGTCCTCAGCCTTTATCTTCCGCCATTGTGAAGCATTGTTTGGCTAATTCATGTAATGACTGATTTTAATTCATGTTTGTATGCTTTTCTGGTTTTTGATTCATGCTCTGACTTTTTGGATTTCGCCTGTTTGTATTTGGTTATTGTTATCTTCTGCAAGCCTGCGTTTATGATTTCTGCTCTGCCCTATTATATTAATAAAGCTATTTCTGCAAAATCTTCATCACAGATATATATTTATGAAACATACAAAAAGTAGTAAAAACACATAGAACTATTTTTAACTGCTTATTCTTTAGCAAAAAAAATTGTACTTCATGTTTGACAGAAAAAAGTATATTGTCTTCTTCTCTTTTGGTTGCTCCCGTTAGGGGTCACCACTGCGGATCGTTCTTCTCCACACTACCCTGTCCTCTACATCTGCCTCTTTCACCCCAACTACTAGCATGTCTTCTTTCACCACATCCATAAACCTCCTATCTGCCCTTCCACATTCCTCCCTTTAAAGCCATACCTACCCATCACGTCCTCTTCACCTCTGTTCCCTTCACCAACACGACCATTGAAGTCTGCTCCTATCACCATTATTTCATGCCTAGCTACACTCTCCACTTCTCCATCTAACTCACTCCAGAATCTTTACTTATGGCACACAGGCACTGATGATATTTATCATCACACCCTCAACTTCCAGCCTCACGCTCATCACCCTATCAGAAATTCTCTTCACCTCCACCACACTTTTACCTTACATTATTTCTCTTTCCATCTACACCATGATAAAATAGTTTAAATCCACCTCCAAGGTTCCTAGCTTTAATGTCCTTCCACCAGGTCTCCTGAACACACAACATATCCACCTTTCTATGGTCCATCATGTCAGCTAACTCTCTCCCTTTACCAGTCATAGTACCAACATTTAAAGAACCCACCCTAACCTCCATTCTCCTACACTTGTCCTTCGCCTGCCGTCTCTGTAGACGTCTTCTTCCTCTCCTTCTCCTACTTTGGCCAACAGTAGCTTAATTTTCACCAGTACCCTGTCGGCTAACAGTACATGTGGCAAATTTGATTTGGCCAGTTTTACGCTGGATGCTCTTCCTAACGCAACCCTCTCCATTTACCCGGCCTTGGAACCGGCACTAAGACTTGGCTTTGTGCAACCCCAATGGCTGGGTTAAAAAAAGTATATTATTTTTTATATAATATGTAATTTAATATTACCTGCTGATAATATTAAAGATAAAGTACAGACTAAAAAATCATACATCTACAAAAATCTACAAATTATCCCCTGATAAACAATTCACAATACATGTCACATAAGTGCAATCCAAGGTAACCCTTTTAGAAAACCTATGTAAGAAACCAGTAGAAGTCAGATCCAGGTTGCAAAAGCTCAGTTTATTGAAGATATAAACATCAAGTGTAACCTGTATCAACAAATCCAAAATACAAGGCTAGAGTCGTGAACAAGATAAACAAGCAAGAGATCATGTATCATCCTCCGTGAACAGGAGAGATATACAAGAAAAGCTTAGTAAGTCATAACTACATACAATAATTTACAATGTTTATTAGCAAATCGCTGAATTAAATATGGCACCCACATCCTACAACTCAGAGATGGAAGCAGGCCAGAATTGGGCAAGGTCGCCCTCAGGGGGTAAGAGGGAAGAATCGAGCCTGTTACAGTACCAGGCTACCCTCACAGTCCACCAGATACTCCAGAATGCCCCTTCTCCAAGAGTCAATGATCTTATGTACAAGATAGGCAGAGGTGCCATCAATTTTAATGGGACCAGGTGGCCCAGTTGGTGAAGATTTGTCCTAGTACGCGAGATAGCACACCAACTCTTTATTTAAGTTTTATAAATAGTTACTTATAAAAAGTAAACAACTCTTTATTTACTGTTTGACTGTGGGTGGTAGCCTGAAGTCAGGCTAGGTCCTTAATTAAGTCTACTGCTATATGTAACCAGGGACTTGAAGGCCTACTTCAAGGCGGAAGCTGGGCCACCAATAGGCATTTGCCACCATCTCTTGCATGCGATAATGCCTGGCAACAATGGAGGTGTGCACTCAAGCAAATAGACGCTGGCGTAGTTCAGTAGGCACATAGAGTTTTGCTTGTGGGCATTCAACTAGAGAGGGATTCTTCAAATGACTGGCTTAAATGCCCTCTGCTATGCTCCATAAAACAGGGTCCACTACCAATGCACGGGTGAAGTTTAGGTGGATACCCTTGTCTTTGAGAAAACAGCACTGCGACCACACAATTTGAGGCATCTACCTCCATCAGGAATGGTAGGGAAGAATCAGGGTGACAGAGTAGGTGCCATCAGGAACTTTTTTTAATAACCCAAATGCCATATCCGCCGCCTCAGTCCATCTTGTTTGGGTTCCCTTTCAAGATGGACGTGAGTGGGCCTGCAGTGACACTGTAGTTCCAAATGAAACGACAATAAAAGTGTCTGTGACTCTTTCACAGATTTGGGTGTAGGCCATGGTGTGTCCACGACTGGCCTCCATCAACACTCCTAGTGCGCTTATACAGTAACTACAGTAAGCTATGAAATACACGTTGATAAGTTTTCGTTAATAAATGACTGGAAAAAAGCGGGACCATTGCAGGGCATCACCAGGTATTTGCCGTGACCCCTGGACATTATGAAGGCATTGTTTCTCCTGGTTTGAAAATTCATAAAGCTGGGGTACTAGGTTAGCCATGAAGCTTGACGATTGAGTGGGGTTGTTGTGTAGCAGGTTATCCAGCCACAGGACTTGAGAAACAAACTGAGAGTACAAGTCCTGTTCACCCTGACACACCAGTTCAGCTTGCAAGTTTATGTTAAGGCTTTCTTTGAATACGGCTTTCAATGCAATGTCGTTCATCCCACTCTGAGCTGTGAGAGTGCAAAATGTAATAGCATATGCAGCAAGAGATGATAGAACTGTGTGTGTTAGCAAACCACTTAGTTATATATGTCGCCCATGCCCTGCAAACTGAAAGTGGGAGCAGACTGTCAGAATTTCGGTAAGGGCGCCCTCAGTCGGTGAGAGGGAAGAATCGAGCCTGTGGAGGTGGACACTTCTGATAGTGATATTGGTGCTGTGTTGTCTCAGAGACAGGGTGCTACATCAAAATTACACCCATGTGCCTTCTTTCCACGCAAGCTAAACCCTGCAGAGAGAAATTATGAGGTCAGGAACAAGGAGTTACTGGCAATAAAAGAGACCGTAACCTGGAGTACGTCAACGGAGGCTGAAAGATTAAATGCACAACAGGCACACTGGGCTCTGGTTTTTTTTACCCATTTCCTTACTGCCCAGGGTCATAAAATGGCAAAGCTGGGGCCTTATCTCGCTTATACAACCCCTGATCTCAACCCATAATTTAAGCCTGTTCTCAAATCGAGTATGGTGAAATCGCGAATAATCTTGGATCTAGAGGAAGAGATCCAAACGCTACGTCTCAGGGAGTGTCCACAGGGTAAATTATTTGTTCTCCTAAAACTCAGAATTCGCCTGTTGTCCTGGGTGCATACCTCCCTAAGTTTGGGTCACCCTGGGATTATTCGCACCTCCAAAAAATGTTGGTATACCCACGTACAACTGGATGTCGAATGGTATCTGAAATATTGTTCCATATGCTCCTAGTCTAAAACACCTAAACACTTACCCAAAGGACATTTACAGCCCATTTCAATACCACAACTCCTGTGGTCTCTCCTGGTCATTGACTTTATAACCGACCTCCCTCTTTTACAGGGCAAACAGTCATACTCACAATCAATCATCGACCGTTTCTCCAAAGCCTGCCATCTAGTTCCCTTAAAAGGCCTCCCCACAGCCACTGAAACTACAATCTATCTATATAACCATGTATTCCGAGTCTATGGTTTGCCTGAGTAGAATGCGTCGTGTATATTACCAAGGCCCACAAGTCACTTCTGGGCCAAATTCTGTAAAATGTTAGATATTAATGAGAGTTTGTCCTCAGGTTACCACCCAGAGTCTAATTCGCAAGTAGAGCTGATGAACCAGAAGCTGCTGCCTCCGATCCTACTGCGCCAATGAACAGAGTCAATGGAGGTAACTATTTGACTTAGGTAACAACTGTTTAACAACTCCACTGTTTTCCTGGTCTGGCGAACCTGCTTCTGTGCAGTCAGATTGGTACCAGCACAGCGCTTGAGTTTGGGAGAGCGCACATATCCGACTGCAGTTGTAAACAGACAGCAAGTGCAGGCGAACAGTCAACAACACTTATACCCCTCCTACCAACCGGGACAACTAGTGTACACTGTACAACAAGGTACACTGGACCGTTCGAAGTGTTACACCAAATCAATGATGTTTCGTATCACCTGCAGCTACCATTAATGTATCACATGTCACCCACTTTCCATGTTTCCCAGCTAAATCCCTGTCACCAAGCACCACAGCCCTGCTCCCCCCGTGGCCTATCGAATAAGAAGATGGGCTGGCATAGAGGAAATGCTCGACTCTAGAAGACGTTTGGGAACTTGGGGTACTGGGTAAAGTCCCACAACATCCTTGACCTGTCTCAACTCCAGCCATCCTGAGCGTCTGGCCCCTTATGCCCGGGGGTCATCCAATGAAAAATGCTAGGAGGCGTTTCTAGAGGAGGGGGTACTGTAACACATGCAATGTCTCCCAATTGCCACAGGAGGGCGCCGTCACCCAATTTCTGATGGACTGATTCCTGTTCTGGGTTAGAGGCCTAAACATAACAAGCGTTTTTGTTTACTGACCATCTGTCTGTTTTCCCATTTATGAGTATTGTTTAAACGAGCAAATTTCTGAGCAAGCACTGTGCTGTGACAGAATAGGGAAAACAATTGCTACATTTTATGATCGGTTATGCACTCTACCAATATCATTGGCTTTTTCAAAAATACATCAAAGATACTTCTTATTCCCAAAATTTCATCACTCCATATAATATCTCTGTTCCCTTAATCAGGAACAATTGTTATCAAACGTAACTATTATTAACACCCATCTATATTCGGTTAATTTTATCTTTATTGTTTTACAATTACTGTTTTTCTTTGTTTGTTTGTTAAACTACTAAGGGATCTCAATAAATAATTTTGTTCACTATATCAATATAGTAGTATTGCTAATAAAATAAATTAGGCTCTTAAAAGATTCAAATAGTTAGCTGTTATGGGAGCCACTGCCTCCCATAATTGCAATGCCTGTAATACACAAAACAAACAAAAAATAATGTGTTAAGATTATCATATTAATGATCTAATAAATGTTGTCTAATATATGAGACAGTGAATGTGTGAGGGTGGGGGTGTTAGATTTTCAGTGCTGTTGTCTCTAGAGTACTATATTGGTAGCACCATGCTCACCAAAATATTTTTCAAAAAGAGGAGAGCTTGCCAATACTTGCTCACATAGTTCATGTTAAAATGGACAGACACTACACACACAAATCAATACAGATGCAATAGTCTCCCTACTATCCCTGTCTGAAAGCCATACTGTTTCTCTGTTTTATCATTGCTCTAACTGGATCTTAGCTATTAACTAATAACAGGATTTCACATTTGCTTGCTACAACAGCTCCAAGCCACTGTATTTCAAGACTTTGTACCAGCAAGAATTTGTACTTGCATGTAATAAACAAAGAAATAAAAGTCATAAAAATGTGATTGATAAATTTATACTTACAAATTCAAATGTTTATCATTTTCTACTGAACATGGCATGCAAAGTACAGCCTAATGTTTTATGTCATTAGCAACACTACCATATTGACAAAATTATTTATAGAGAGCCCTCAGTAGCTTAACAAAGCAATGAGGAGATTTCTTTTTTGAGCTATTGTGCTATAAACAAAGATTAATAGTAATGGTAAAACAATAAAAATCAATTTAATCAAAATAGATAGGTATTAGTAATAAAAAAAGTTTTGTAACACTCATTCCCTGATGGAGGGAACAGAGACATTACCCTGTGAAGTAATGTAATTTTGGGAGTCAGAAGTACCATTGATGTATTTTTGATGTATTCTCAACTGAGGAACCAAATACGGCTCCCCTGGGACAGTCTGATCCAGTGGCACAAGGGACACAACATCAATTAGGGAATGAGGGTTATCATACCTAACTGAGACGGTTAGGTACGCTTGAAGGCACAGACAAAGAGCTCATCAGAGAGAACCAAAACCGGCCAGGACACGTCGTCAAACGGGATGTGCCGACCACAATCGGAAACAGACGAAAGGCACAATAAATGTCTCTCATTCCTATTGGGGAAACGTTTTAGAAATTTTGTTCAGACGTCTGGGTTCGACCCCCAGGTCTTTCTGTGCTGAGTTTGCATGTTCTCCCTGCACAAGGTTTTTTCTGGATACTCCAGTTTCCTCTCACAAACCAAAATCATGTACATTAGGTTGATTGGTAATTCTAAATCGCCCATAGGGATGAGTGTGTGGATGTATGAGTGGCTCTGCGATGGACTGGTGACTTGGTGTACCCCAGATATGTGTCTCTTTTTGCCTTTTTTTTTTTTTGTCAATTTATTTTGTTTGTTTGCAGTTTATCAAGATTATGGTACTTCATGTTAACCACAACATTAAAAATAATTGTGGTAATCATGAGACAGACAAGATCTGCATTTTTTAAACTAATCCTTATAGTTATTAATTGTAAGATCAGAAAGATCAGGGTTCAAGCCCCACCACCCCAAGTGACGCCACAGTTGGGTCCGTGTGTACGGTGGCTCCGCCCCTCGTGCCCACATGTTTAGCGTTGTTGTCCTGGCAACTAGGTAATATTTAAGGCGACGCGCCGGTATGTGCGTTGTGGATGATTAAAGTAAGGTATGGCGTTAGTGGTCAAATCTCTTGTGCTAGAAAGGTTGGCTTACGATCGTGTTCATTCTTGTTTTGGTTCACTTTGCTGGGGTATATTTTTGTGTCTTGTTTATAGTCTTGTCTTCAGGTTTTGTGTATGTTTAAGCACTGTATGTAGCACGTCACCAATATTGTAAATAAACCTTCACGTCTTCACTGCATTATGGATCCGGCTCTATTCTCTGCCATCACCGTGTCATCACAGAATCATCCATCTACCACGGATCCAGCGGGAAGTAATTGGTTGAAGGACACTTTTTTTTTTAACCGTTCAGCCCAGAGTTTGTGTCGGCACGTCTAGCCAAGCTAGCGCTAGAATTTAATGCTACAAAGCTGCTAGTTACCGTTACCCGGCTACACACATAGGCGGTGCAATCGCTTACTGGACAGGCTAACCTCCTAGCCCGAGTGCTAGCACCGACACCTGCGGGTAAGCATCTCGCCCCACCTATGAAATTCAACGGCAAGCAGGAACATTGTCAGCACTTTATTACTCAGTGTCACGGTTATTTCGCACACGCTCGTCAGTTTCCATCTGTAAAAGCGAAGTATGAATTTTTCATATTGTCATTGTGCGACGAGGCATTACTAGCGCTAGCTGCTGTGTGGGATTTATACTGGCGGCAACCTATGGACAGTGCAACCTGTGTGCATTTATGTATTGGATTTCGGAGGTCTTTTCAGGACATATTGAGCCAGGCTCTGCATCTGCATCAGAGCCCTCTGCGTCTGCATCAGAGACCTCTGCGTCTGCATCAGAGCCCTCTGCTTCTGCATCAGAGCCCTCTGCATCTGCATCAGAGCCTTCGTCTGCGCCTGCATCTGAGCTCTCGTCTGCGCCTGCATCTGAGCCCTCGTCTGCGCCTGCATCTGGGTTCTCTTTTGTGCCCGCATCTGAGCACTCGTCAGCGGCCGCATCTGAGCACTCGTCAGCGCCCGCATCTGAGCCCTCGTCTGCGCCCCCATATGAACTTTTGTCTTTGCCTACCTCTGAACTTTTGTCTTCGCCTACCTCTAAACGTTTGTCTTCGCCTAACTCTGAATTTTGTTTCCGCCTACCTCTGAATTTTTATCTTCGCCTGTTCCTTCAGAATCCCTCTCGGTCCCACCTTCAGAATCCCTCTCGATCCCACCTTCAGAGTCCCTCTCGGTCCCACTTTCAGAATCCCTCTCGGTCCCACCTTCAGAGTCCCTCTCGGTCCCACCTTTAGAGTCCCTTTCGGTCTCACATTCAGAGGACCTCTCGGTCCCTTCAGAGTCCCCTTCGGTCCCAGCGGTCCCTCCAGAGTTTGGTTCTGTCCCTCCAGAGTAACGCAGCAGTCCCTTCGGTTCCTCCAGAGTAACCAGTGGTCCCTTCGGTCCCTCCAGAGGCCCCAGCTGTCCCTTCAGTCCCTCCAGAGTCCCCAGCGGTCCCTTAATTCCCTCCAGAGTCCCCAGCGGTCCCTGCTCTAGCGTCCCATTCACTATCTCCTGTTTTGCCTCTGGACAGTCCCCTGGCATGCGCTTCCCCAGAGACTATGAATTCGGTCTATTTCCTTGTCTGTTTTTGTGTTAGTGTATTTTTGTAATAACCCTTGCCATGATCCCGTCATGTTGTTTCTGTTACTTAGCTCTGTCCTTGCTTTATCTGTCTACTTAATTTCTCCCTGCCTCTCTCTCTCTCTCTCTCTCCTTCCGGGGTCCCTCTTTGGGCCACTGTCTGGGTCTCACCTTCTTTGCGCTCTCCCCTTTTTGCTCTGGTTTTTGTCTCTTCTGCGTTCCCTGGCTTTCTCCCTGTTTCAGCTTTTTCAGTTTCAGTCCTGTTTCAGTTGCTCCCGGGTGCCCCGATGGGTTTTGCCTGCATGTTCTGTCTCTTCTCCCATGTCTGTTATTATGACTGTGTATTTTGGGGTCAGGGATGGGGTTTCAGTTTTTCCTGTTGGGCTTTTTTGTTTGCTTTTTTGGGGCTGCACTTTTCTGGACGCCAGGAGGCGTCCTTTAGAGAGGGGGGCTTTGTAAGGTGGCTGGCCGGGCTCTGTTAGCAGCTACACCCCCCATGCAGCGTTGGCAGACGAAGCGCCATCCGCAAGTTTAGTGTCGTCGTCCTGGCAACTAGCTTGATAATAAGTATGATAATATACTCATATGGCTGCCTTGGTGTGGAAATGTTTTTGTTAGTGTATCCTGTCATTTGTGTCTAAAGTTCAGTCACTTTCACCAATTGCTGAAGATTCGGCAGAACACACCTCATAATTTTTTACCACATTTTGCTGGACATTGTAGTTTTCGGGGCTCTTCAAGCACTTTAGATGACGAAAGCACGGAAAGCGCGCCGGTGCTCTGGTAAAGCTCTGACAGTGCAACTTTAAAACAACATCCGGACTCAGTCATAATTGTTGTCGGGGACTTTAATAAAGCAAACCTCACAAGTGAACTTCCAAAATTCAAACAACATGCCCTACCAGGGATAGAAAATTGTGGACCACTGCCACACCACAATAAAGGATGCATATCGCTCCATCTGCAGAACTGCTCTGACCATTGCCTTATTCATCTTCTCCCTATATACAATCAGGCCAGGAACACATTGACAAAGGAGATTAGAGCAGCCAAGATGAGCTACTCTAGAAAGCTGGAAAATCAGTTCTCAGCAAACGACCCTGCCTCAATGTGGAAAAGCCTGAGAGATATCACAAGTTACAAGACACCATCCCCACAGCTCTGTATGGAAATAACAACTGGTTGATGACTTGCATGAGTTTTCCTGCAGATTTTGTCTCACACATCACACTCACCCTGATCATTTCTCTACTCATCAATCAACACCTTCAGCAGCCCTCTCTCCCCACCAAGAGCACCAGGACCAGACAGAGTTTCACCAGCCTATCTAAAAACCTGTGTTGACCAACTGGCATCGATCTTTTAACTAATCTTTAACAGATCACTAGAACTGTGTGAAGTGTCTACCTGCTTCAAACATTCCACCATCATCCCCATCCCAAAGCAAAAATCACTGGACTTAATGACTACAGATCCATTGAAGTGGGACAACCACACTGACTCCAAGAACTGCTGGGCCCACACAAGACCCAGCAGTTCTTCCTTCGCCAGCTGAAGAAGTTCAACCTGCCACAGGAGCTGCTCAAACAGTTTTATTCAGCCATCATGTCAGTCCTGTGCACTTCCATTACTGTCTGGTTTGCTTCAGCTACAAAATATGACATCAGAAGACTACAGAGGACTGTTTGTATGGCTGAAAGGATTATTTGTGCACTCTTGACCACTTGACCAGAGTAAAAAAAAAAGAGCTAAGAAAAATTTTCAGGATCCCTCACGTCCGATCAATACACTTATAGAACTTTTGCTGTCTGGCCAACGCTACAGAGCATTGAGCACCAGGACAGCCAGGCACAAGAAAAGATTCAAGCAATCTACCCCATGAAGACTTAAATGGTCTACTCAGCAATATATAGATGAATGATATTGCACAGAAGAAGATATTGCTGAGTGATTTGCTGAGGGATGTGGTTCCTCACCAAACTGTTTGTTACACAGTTGCCCACAGTTTTTTGTTGGTTGTAGAATTATATTATTCCTTCAATGGAACTAACAGAATTCCATTGTTCCAGCATCACAATGGCCCTGGATGCAAAGCCACTGAGCCCCTGATGCTAGGTTATTATAAGAGAGAAAAAACCAGTGTCCTGATCTTACCTCCACTTAACCTCTTTGTGATGAACTGGAATAGCGACTGTACCTCAGACCTTGTTACCTGAAATTAGTGGATGATCTCAACATAGTGTGTGTTGGAGCACACTGGACAGGAAGGTCTAACTAGAAAAGCAGAGCTTCATTCCAATATTAAAACTGGGAATTAATATGGAAGATGTTTGTGAATACATTCTGGTGTACTCGCAGACGAAAAAAGCATGTCTCTGAGGTTTTACATGAAGCCTAATC
The DNA here is from genome assembly GCA_026260255.1 of Pseudolaguvia tuberculata. Lineage (NCBI taxonomy): Eukaryota > Metazoa > Chordata > Actinopteri > Siluriformes > Sisoridae > Pseudolaguvia > Pseudolaguvia tuberculata. The sequence goes on along the minus strand of JAOTRA010072640.1, from coordinate 1,135 downwards.
TATTCCTTAGACATCCATTCTCAGCCTCCAGGGTTTACTCTGACCTTCAGAGCTGGCGACAATCTTCTTCTTCTTCTTCTTCTTCTTCTTCTTCTTCTTCTTCTTCCTTTCGCCACAGCGGATCACTCTTCTTCACACTACCCTGTCCTCTACATCTACCTCTTTCAACCCAACTACCTGCATATCTTCCTTCGCCACATCCATGAACCTCCTCTTTGGTCTTCCTCTTTTCCACCTGCCTGGCACCTCCATCCTCAGCATTCTCCTACCAATATACTGCATGTCCCTCATCTGCACATGTCCAAACCATCTCAACCTAGCCTCTCTCTCAGCTTTTCTCCAAAAAAATCCTAAATCCTCTAATAAACCCATTTCTCATCCTCGTCACTCTCAATGAAAATCTCAGCATCTTCAACTTTGCCACCTCCAGCTCTGCCTCCTGTCTTTTTGACAACGCCACTGTCTCTAGACCGTACAACATTGCAGGTCTCACTACAGTCCTATAAACTTTCCCTTTCACTCTTGCGGAAACTCATCAATCACAAATTACTCCTGCCACTCTTCTCCACCCGCTCCACCCTGCCTGAACACTTTTTTTCACTTCTCTAGCGCACTCTTCATTACATTGCACTGTTGATTCCAGGAACTTAAACTCCAACACCTTCATTACCACTTCTTCCTGCAACCTCACCACGCCATTGCCTTCCCTCTCATTCACACACATGTACTCAGTCTTACTCCTGCTGACTTTTATTCCTCTTCTCACCAACGCATACCTCCACCTTTCCAGATTCTTCTCAACCTTTTCCCTATTATCACTACAAATTACAATATCATCCGCAAACATTATTGTCCATGAAGACTCCTGTCTGAAAAAAGGGCTCATAGCCGATCCTTAATGCAATCCCACCTTCACCTTGAACCAGTCCGACATTTCTACCGCACACCTCAGTGCTGTCACACTATCCTCAAACATATCCTGCACCACCCACACATACTTCTCTGCTACACTTGACTTCCTCATACAATACCACAACTCCTCTCTCGGAACCCTGTCGTACGATTTCTCCAGATCCACAAACACACAATGCAACTCCTTCTGGCCTTCTCTATACTTCTCCATCAACATCCTCAA
>JAOTRA010072623.1:0-13968 GCA_026260255.1 Pseudolaguvia tuberculata | reverse complement strand
ACACACACACACACACACACACACACACACACACACACACACACACACACACACACACACACACACACAAACCTTTAGTAGTCTGGTGGTGTATATATTAGTTTTATAGACTGTATAATACCATATATAAGACCATTGTGAGTTTATTAAATAATTAAGCTCAGTGTGTGTGGGAATGGAGTCTCATTGGATGATGATGTTTGCTGATGATCGTGTGGTTTGTGGTGAGGGTAGGGAGCAGGAAAAGAATCTGGAGCGTTGGAGGTATACGCTGGAGAGAAGGGGAATGAAAGTCAGTAGGAGTAAGACACGTGTGTGAATGAGAGGGAAGGCAATGGAGTGGTGAGGTTGCAGGGAGAAGAGATAGTGAAGGTGGAGGAGTTTAAGTACCTGGGGTCAACAGTGCAAAGTAATGGAGAGTGTGTTAGAGAAGTGAAGAAAAGAGTTCAGGCAAAGCCGAGTGGGTGGAGCAGTGAGACCTGTAATGTTGTGCGGTTTAGAGACAGAGGTGTTGTCAAAAAGACAGGAGGCGGAGCTGGAGGTGGCAGAGTTGAAGATGTTGAGATTTACATTGGGAGTGACGAGAATGGACAGGATTGGAAATTAGTTCATTAGAGGGACGGAACAAGTAGGATGTTTTGGAAACAAGGTGAGGGAGGCTAGATTGAGATAGTTTGGACATGTGCAGAGGAGGGACATACAGTATATTGGTAGAAGAATGCTGAGGAGAGGTGCCGAGCATGAGGAAAAGAGGAAGACCAAGGAGGATGTGGTGAGGGAAGACATGCAGTTAGTTGGGTTGAAAGAGGCAGATGTAGAGGACAGGATAGTGTGGAGAAGTGTAATCCGCTGTGGCGACCCCTATTGGGAGCAGCCGAAAGGAGAGGAAGAAGGGTATGTGTACTGTTTCTGTGTTATTGTACATGTATACGCACTCTCCTGCATGTGTCCCCAGCCTGTTATGGTGCAACACGTGTAGTCTGGGAATGTCATTGATTCTTCCGGAAGACAGATCGGCCGAATAAACTTGGTTTTGTGAGCGCAGCGTCCATTGACCTTTCTTAGCTTCACAAGGGCTGTGAAGCAGAAGAGACACAGACACAGTAGTTTCTGTAAATAGTTCTGACCAGTGATGGAAAATAACTAATAACTAATTACAATTATTACAGTCCTTCCCATTTTTATAATTGTTCAATAGGGCGAGACACATAGGGCGAGAGGCGGGGGTAGACCCTGGACAGCCCATCTCACGGCAACACAGACAAACAATCATTCACACACACATTCACTCCTATGGCCAATTTAGAATCTTTGGACTGTGGGAGGAAACCCACGCAAGCGCGGGGAGAACATGCAAACTCTGCACAGAATGAAATCCCGGCCCGGGATTCGAACCCAGGACCGTGCTATTCACCACGCCACCGTGCCGCGCTCTGAAACAGTTGAATACCATGGACAAACACATACATATGAGGAACTTTAGCCAATAGATTTACAGAAAATATGGATAGGTCAAATTTGACTTGTTTAAAAAAATACCTATTTACTGTTATTTGTCAGTACTTTGTTACTGTTATTTAAGTAGCAATACTTTTACTTTAAGTAGACATTTGCAGAATTCTTGAAATGTTTTCCTTCTTATGTCATCTACAATTATTAATTTTAAGTTTAGATTAGCTCTTTTCATATAAGCAATTACAATGAAATGAAATTGACAAATATTTGTCATATTTGAATCTTCGTAATGCTGGGATATACAAGCTACACCAGATTGCCACTAAAAAAAATAGAGAACATGGCAAATTGGTATGAAAACTAATTAATGCCTTTTGATGTAGAATGTAAAATGCTAGTAGTTAAGGGCACTTACCAATATCATGCACTGTTGGACTGAACTGATTATACTGTTCGTAGAAGATATACTTGTCTATGGCATGAACCTGTGTGTTGGAGCTGGAATCATTAAAAACGTGCTGACCCAGGACCACACGCACCGAAGACAGTAATGGACTGAGAGAAGAAGGAAGAAGGCAAGAAAGAGAAAATAATAAGGGTCATGTGTTTAAAATGCATATTGTTGGAAAATAAATGGCACAATATTAGAAATAGATAATAACTGCAGCACACTAAGAGAGTAAAATCAAATTGCTATAATAGCATGACTTAATCAGAAAGATTTCATTCCTTCATTTATCTTCTTGCCTGCTTATTTCATAATTCGGGGTCACAGTGTTCACTGGCGCCCATCTCAGCACACATAGCGCGAGAGGCGGGGACACATCCTGGGCGGGTCGCCAGTCTGTCACAGGACAAGATTACATAGTATTACAATATGTTATTTATTTTCCTGCAATATTCCTTTATTCATGCATTCATCCTGTTAGTCTTTGTGTGGCCCTGTGATGGACTGGCGACCTGTCTCTCTCTCTCTCTCCCTGTTTGACTCTTGCCCTGTCAGTTGGGATAGGTTCCAACAGACCTCCCTGACCCCGAATTAGGAAATAAGCAGGTTCGAACATGAATGAATGAATGAATGAATGAATGAATGAATGAATGAATGAATGAACTGACTGACTCACTGAATTATTTTTTTTAGGATCTATAAAAATCCTTGCACACTGACATACACACACACATATCTGGACATGCAAACACACACACTTGCGCAGGAAGCAATGTGCGGCCGACACAACCCAGCAGGAAGAGACCAGGCTGCCGGCACAGAACTCATTGCCGATATACAGTGCCACCATCCATGGATGAGAGCCGGCCATCACTGAGGTGCCTCCAAGGATTCGTCCGCGAGGAACTCGCTTTGGGTGACTCTTGCCACAAGTGGACTTCTGACGGGCCACAGGGGTTGGAAGAGAGGTTGGTATGAGAGCTTTACGAGACACTATGAAAGACACATAATATAACTATATATTGGTCATTTAATCAAAAGTCCATAAACTGGAATAAAACAAAAAAAATTCTTAGTCAGGGCGCTCAAAAGGGTTCAGGCAAATGGTTTCAAGCCCTAACACCAACAAAGAAACCTAAACATAGATAGTTCATGAAGAACTTTTTCAAATTTAAACTATTTGCAAAATCAAACAGCAAAGTAATTATTTTCTCTCATATTTGCTTAACTTTGGTAAACATACCAGTCTTCAGAATTCTGCCTTTGGAATAGTAGTTAGCTGTTTCAAACATTGGTCATGCATTTGTTTCTGAAGAAATGTCACTAATTATTTGTGTGGATCATTTTCAGAAAAACTTTTTGAGAAACATTTTGTTTAACCAATAATTTATCATGAACAGCGTTTGCCTTACATAATACTTTAGGGCAAGACGGCACTTCACAGTATTCCCAGGAAATAACTCCATTATTCATTGTGTAGCACCAGGGCTTCTTGTCATTATCAGGGTTCCTGTGTGGTAAAAATCACAATCAAATTAAAAATGAATACCAACTAATTGAATTAACATTGTTAGTCAAAAACGTGAAAAAAATATACTTGCTCTAACCTGCAAAACGCATGATCCCCTAGTCCTTGTTGGGTGGCATCGTTTACTGTGTCCACCGACAGCTCATTATACATGAGGTCTGAGCTCCAATGCAGACAGGGGGCACCAGAGAGTGTTGTGTTTGCAGTGCCGCGATACTGTACACCTGATTCCTTATAGCACTTTTCATTAGGAGCTAAAACAAATAAACACAGACAATTATGTGATAAGTTGATTAGTGGATGTGTGAGTGTGATCAGTGTTTCTATACTTACAGATGTTACAGTATGGTCCTTTATAGTCTGTTCTGCATGCACACACCACCTCTTTTGTTGTTTTAATTATCCTGCAGTTTCCTTCATTCTCACAGGGATTAGTTAGACATTCTTATTGACACAAAAGAAAAAGACAGAGATAAAAAAATCCAACTGACTGAGAATGAATCAGAAATGCGAATTAAATGTATGTCTGTATAAAAAAAGGCAGTACCACTGTAAGGCGTGCGTTTACAAGACATGCCGTTTCTGCCACACATACACTGCTCAACGTTGCGCAGGTGGATTCGTCCCCACACCTCACCGATGTCGTAATGCTTAAGGTGCAGCGGTTCATAGCACTTTTCTAGGAAAAGGGGAGAAAAGAACAGAAATATTTGTGTGAGAAAAAAAACCTTTATATAACTACATAAAAAGGACACTATGCTTCCAACATTGACTTTCAGCCCAGTTCGAACGTGTCTGTAAACTTGAATTTTTGATAGCTGACAGAGGAGAAATCAAATTTTTTTTGGACATATTGTTAAGTATGCGTTTTAATGCATGCTATTACGGAAAAGTAAAACATTGTGAGTGGAGTTTGGCTAACCCTGAAAATAACTAGCCTGTCTTAGCCCGGGAAAGAGTTTATTTAACACTTCCAGAGCAATGCTGATGAATGTTACACTGACTTAGAGATTTTAATTGATTATTTGTTTTATTCCATTATTTTTATGGTTCTGTGATGTTTTTTAGTTATTAGATAAATACTGATCCACATGATATACATGTGTTTGTAGTGTAGTTTGCAGTTTTAATGGGGTTTCTTAAATTAATAAAAAAGTTTCTCAATACATGAAATGTCTTTGTAACTGTAATGCCATTCATTCTTTAATTAATTGATTCATTCATCTTCTAACCCATATACTCCCTAATTTGGGATCACGGGGGCACATAGAGCGAGAGGCATTATTAATAGATGATAGTGATGGTATTAAGAGGTTATTAGTGGTGGATTACGAGGATTATCAGTCATGTACATCTCCACTGGAGGTCCAGGTACAAAATTGTGATAGATTTCTCACATTCAAGCTTCAAACTGTCGTGGAAAATCTTACTAGAAGAATTACATTTAATCAAATAGCAAAAATGGAAGTGTAAATTTGGAATAAAATGTTTGAAATCGCATGTGTTTGTATACAATATAGTGCATATCATTAAAGTATACTGAATGAGTCAGGCATAGTGTAAACAGTGTGAGAAACAGGCGTAGAAGTGCCTGTCTGCAGATTTATGATGTCTAAAAAACATGGATTCTCTTTGCAATCTGGTTGATCTGGATGAGAGAATTTAACAGTCATATTACAAGTTTGAGTCAGTGAAACTTTTGATAGCTTGAGGCAGAGGTCAAACACACCTGGTTGTTGTAAAACTGCACAGATGCAGCCATGTGAAATTCCTTGTAACTAAACACAGATGATTGTACACAATGTGTAATTTGGAACTAACAGATTTCAAAAGGTCAACAGATAAAATAGGCAAAGATAAAAGAGCAGGTTGAATAGGCAAAGGTTTAAAATGTGCAACCTGATCCTTATTATAAGGAAAGAGAGGACTATTGAGGAGAATAACAGGGTGTGAACTAACGAACTTTATAATATACTTTTACATAGCCTTTGTCCCCTAGACTTTGTAAGGTGGCGGACCAAACTCCGCCCCTCGCTCAGCATCAGCAGACGAAACTCCACCCAATGTTTAGCGTCGTTGTCCTGGCAACTAGGTTGAAACGTAATATTTAAGGCTGTTGTTGAGTGTACGGAGTGGATTGAATTTTTGGTAGAAGTTCTCGTTTTCTTGGAAAAGTTTGGTATGCTCGTGTTCTGTTTAGTTTTTGTATACAGCTTTGTAATTATTCCTGTTTTGTATATAGTCCCTTTCATGTATTGTTTCGTGTACATAGTGTTCGTCTGTGTGTCTGCGTGTTTTGTTTTCGTGTTTCACCACTGTAAATATATCTGCACCCTTCTCACTAAATAAAAACCTCAGCTTTACTGGATAATGGATCCGCCTCTCTTCGGTGCTATTACCTCAGCGTTACAGACTTGTTGTAAACTTAATAAGAAACTGAAAAGTGATTTATAGGTGCAAAATGACTTTTTGGAAAATGCTGACAGTTGCTTTAATGCATTAAGTGTTCCTCACCGTCCAAAGCCACGCCTCTTGAGTGCATGTATGCGCACAGGCTAAACAAGCTGATACAACATTGCTACAATACAGTCCTTGGTTAGCAAACTTTATAGTACAGTTAGTAAAAGTATCAAAATACTAAAGATAAAATAAAACGAAATTACGCGATAAGCTAATTATAAGCTAAGTAAATATACACACCACAATCCAATGCCACCATATTCCTACTTGTCACAATAAATACTGCAACTACATCATTTATCAGACCCTTGGACTCCTGTAGTTGACTCAAATAAAATGCAAAACGGATATTACAGTACCAGCAGAGGAAGCCCTCACCTGAGTACTAACTGTTTTCACTCAATCTACTTCCATTGCAGTCTGTGTGAAGTGTTGGCATACTGATCGATTCTATTCGCACGTCATTTTGACTCTTTGTGATTACCCTTTTGCCTGTTTGCTTATTGGAGTAGTTATTGTGTTTTTTTCCTGTGTCCAGGTGTCCACAATTCATATTTTTTCTACGCATTTTGGATTGTTTCTTTTCCTTTACAATAAATCTCTGTGCATGGATCCTAACCCACGTTTAGCTTGATCTTCTTTACAGAACTAGTTTTTTCTCAAAGTATGTGAACTGATGAAACATCCTGTCTGATCTATAGGTATGCACGTAAATATGTTGACGGGTAAGTAAGAGAGCCTACAGTAATGTTTGGAATTTATCATTCATTCATCTTCTATATCACTAATTCATGGTCACGTGTATTCCCTAATTCATGGTCACATGGGTCTGCCGGAACCTATCCCTACTGTCTGGACAGGATGCCAGTCTATCACAGGGTCACACACACACACTAACCATCTAACCTAATATAGATATTTTTGCAAATATGGAAACACTTGGTTAAGGTGTTGGACTAATACCAGAAAGGTTTCGAATCCCACCTCCACCAAGCAACCACTGTGGGCCCTTGGGCAAGACCCTTAACCCACAATTGCTCAGTTGTAAAAAACAGACCAAATATAAGTCGCTCTGGATAAGAGCGGATGCAAGAGCCAAATGCCAAACTGTAACTGTAAATAAATGTAGATCACTTCACTTAATGGCTTCTATTAAGCTGTGAAAAGTCTTTAAATCAGCAGAACATAATCCTTTATTTTAACTTAAAAAAGGGCATTTCAATGTAAGCCTTCAATTCCCCTTTTAGAGTTAGTTTTTTACATTAACATAACAATGTAAAAACCTGAGATTTAATGTACAAATTCACTCACTCATCTCGCAATTGGCTCCTGTAAAAGCATCTGGACACACACACTGAAATGAATGGCGGTGGGGAACTGCTGTACAAGCACCACCGTTCTTGCAAGGGTTAGGATTGCACAGATTGTGCGTGCTGATACTGTGGAAAGCAGCTGATGGGAAGAAAAGAAAGTTAGCAGGATTAGATGCCTGTGAAAGCAAGCGCATAAAACAGATGGTCCATATGGAAGACGTTTCAGTGGGTCAGTGTTTATTTGAAACTTAGGAGGAACTTAATCTGAAGGATGCTCATCATATAAACACAAGCTGCAATAATTAGATCAGTGTTGGTATAGTCAGCATAAAAAAGGCCATATTAGAAACTTGATTTATCCGAATATATGTTTGTATTCTATGCATGTCCTGTATTAAAATCACAGAATGATATCAGCATGTGTGAGGACATTTGGTTTGAGATATATATATGGGGCCTTAATCATCCATTACTCAGTTGTATAAATTAAAGAAATACAAGTCACTCTGGACAAATAAAACTGCATGTCACATTTCACAGCAAAGTGAAATGGAACCCAGGTCTTTCTTATCTCAGTGGTCTCTAATGCAGGACATTAACCATTTGTGCCATTCTGAATTTAAACCGGTTAAGATTGATTTGTGTGACAAAATGGTCTGGACCAACCAGAAACAGAAAGCTTATTTGCAGTCAGTTCATCCCTGGAAATACTGGAAAAATGTGGTTTAATGATGGTAAAATTAGAAATTCAGTACCAAGAGAATGAATCTATGTGAACAGTTGAGACTAATGAAGGTGGTGTAACCATGTGGGGAATCTTTTCTTGGCAAACCTTAGGTCCATCACTATCACTTGTTTTTAATGACGTGAGACCCTCAGGGCCACATTTATCCAACTATTAGGATGAAAATGCACCAACTGTTATTAGAAAGACAATGGGTTCCAAATGATCAGGTTTAAATCTAGTGGATCAGGGATCAGCAGACTCTGTCGATGCTCTGCCAACAACTGTCAAGAATGCAACCATGTAAACATGGACCAGAAATCCAAAATAATGTTTCTTCTAGATATACAGTTATAACAAATATAGTAATGTAAATCTACTGTATCTACTTTGTCTTTACGAATGATAAGACATTATGTAAGGTTCACCTTTTGATGTTCTGCTTTAGCAACATATACACACTACAGGATGTGTTTCCAGCTGCAAAGGTTAGCGTGTTCATTCATCTAAACATGCTCAGTCAAGTGTTTAGATTTTTTGTTTTTACATTGCCACTACACTTCTTACTCAAGTGCATGACGGCACAAACCGAATCCGCCCACAGAGTTAATGTTCGTGCACTGAGTAATGCGATCCTCACGCTGCTTTGTGCGAGTATGCAACGAAAGAAGATTATCCTTACTATTGAAGAAGCGTGTGCGTGAACTACAATATCCCCACTTCATGTCCCGGTCAAAGTTGTTGGTGAGTGAGCACCTGGAATAAAGAAAAAAAAAATCAAACTGTCAGGGCTTTGTAAAGGTCACTGACTTTCCAGGCACTTAGTTATAGAGATTAGTTATAGGATATCGAGGAATTTACAGTTTCAAACTAACATGACAAATCTGTTTTTACCTACTGACTGCAAGACAGAAAAAAATAAAGGCTGATGATAGAGTTGCTGTTGTGTAGTGATATCCATCAATGGACACCTCAACGTTATATAGCTGTAATAAACAGACATTCAGTGTCACCCAGATGAGGATGGGTTCCCTCTCAAGTCTGGTTTTTCCAGAGATTTCTTCCTTATTGAATCACAGGGAGTGTTTCCTTGCCACAGTCACCAACAGCTTGCTTATTAACTGCATTATCTGTGTAAATATACATGGAAACAATATCCACTTCTAAATGCGCTATACAAATAAAAATGAAGTAAATTCAATTTTTACTAGTAAGGGCTAGTTCCTGGACCTTTTCTGTGTGTAGTTTGCATGTTCTTCCATGCTGGTGTTGGTTTACTCTGGGAACCCACAGTCCAAAAACATAAATGTTAGGTTGATTTGGTGATTCTAAACTGCCCATAGGAGTTTGTCTATGTGTAGTCCTGTGATGGATTAGTGTCCAATGTGTACTTCTCCTGTCTTTCACCATAATCTTTTTATTAAAATATGTCAGCTAAATAGGGCGGCGCGGTGGCGTAGTGGTTAGTACAGTCGCCTCACAACGAGAAAGTCCCGGGTTCAAATCCCGGGCCGGGATCTTTCTGTGTGGCGGTTGCATGTTCTCCCCACTTGCGTGGGTTTCCTCTGGGTGCTCCGGTTTCCTCCCACAGTCCAAAAACATGCAGATTAGGTGGATTGGGGATTCTAAATTGTCCATAGGAGTGTGTGTGAATAGTTGTTTGTCTATGTGTGACCCGTCCAGGGTGTACACACGCCTCTTGCCCTATGTGTGCTGGGTAAGGCGCAGCAGACCCCTGTGACCCCGGATTCAGGAACAAGCGGGTAAGAAGATAAATGAATGAGTTTTCAGTTAATGCTAAATTGCATGCCATGTCTTACTTTTCTAACAATAGGGAATTAGTTTTCTTTTTGTTGCCTGATGTTTAGTTGTGTTTCTGTTCATTTATTTGCTTTATTAGATAGCTTCTTTAACTTTAAAAAGTAGCATTGTATACAACTTAGCTGTTCCTGTGTAAGACTGTAAATTAACATATGTTGGTGGTGAATAAACTTTTGGCATAGGACACTTAAAATAAACCACAAAATGAAAACCAAGTGATGACGTAATACACTCCAGCAAACAAGCTTAAAATGCAAACGGTAAGAATAACTGCTCCAGTAAATAGCACAGATAATGGTTCATGTTAGTGTTTACGAAACTGTGTTTATGTATGAAACTTCTGCTATAGATAACTAACAAGATACATATTTGTGAGGTATGAGGTTTTTTTTTATATATATATTATATTTAGCAAGCCTGGGAAAACACTGACTAGTGTACCATTGTGGGTTTCAAGGAATGAAGACAACACTGGTTTCAATCTGAAAAGTCCAGTGGTTACAGGATTCCATTGGTGTTAAATCCCTACATGACTCCCGAACTAGTGACCTTTTATACATTTAAAAAATTTCCACTTACCGCAAAAAATATCCACCAACCTACAAACATTGTTGCCCAGAGTGTTCATTGTTTAGTCACTCAAACTAGCTATAGGCAGTACTAAGATTCAGAAGTCAGAGCTCAGAATTTATTTTGCCATTAAATCATTTATTTTAGATTAAATCGCTTACATAATTTCAAAAATTCACTATTAAACAGTGAATACTGTTATTAGTTGATCCAATAAGTTAAAGTGTATAAAATAAAAAAATAGGATGTATTCAATTTGATATATTAACAAGCATGCTTTGTGTTTTTAAAACAGAATAACTCACCACCGTCTTCCAGAGCTTAATGTAATGCACTGATGATAAAGAATCCCCCCTAATCTGAAAGGAAACTTACATTCCCTTCCCTCTATGGTGAGGACTGAAACAAATACAAAACAAAGAACCTTTTCTGACATTGCAAGACAAAAATGCACATATACATTTTTTCATTATTAACACATATTGACAAAAACTGGCTTACAATACAGCACTAAATCAAAATGTAAACTAAAAACCCACCGCTGTTTATTCAAGAGTTTAAATCTTTAACTTTATTAATGTTTAACTTCAGTGCATTTTTAAGAAGCAATTGTACCTTTTTGGCCTGCATTGACTGGCTGTGTGGAGGTAAAGATGTCTATACCGAGAGGCTGCTTGTGCTTCATTATGTACAGAGAACAAAAAGAAGAAGAACAAAACAACAATTGATTCAAAATGGTGTCATGATGACTTCTATACATGAAGACTACAAAAAACTAATCTGACTCTTAAATGTATCTTTTGAATTTATACACTTTTGGGATGTATAGGAATGTGGAATGGCGAATGCACCCCAGACCTCCTTACCTGACATTGGGGTCTGATCTCACTAATATTTTTGAAGATATCTAACGTATATTCAAACTGCAGTGGAAAGTCTTACAAATAAAGTGGAGCTTAATCAAATAGCAAAATAGAAATCAATATGGAATAAAAGTGTTGAGTGTATTTATTTCAGAGAACAATCCTACATATCAAAGCTTTGCATTATTTTAATATATTAAACCAAATTAATAAAATCATAAAAATACTTATTTTGCACAAATTCTGATGTTTGTTTATTTTTGTAATATTACAGATACTGTTCATACATTCATTCAATAATCTGCATGTTTTTTGGACTCTGGGAGGAAACCGGAGCACCTTCACGATTTTGCGTGTCATGTTTGCGCAGGGGCCATGCTAATCTTCTAATCTGTATCGTTCCAATTTTAGTATATGTACTGCCGTAGCAAGCACTGATTCTGCATTCATAATTTATATTTGCATGCTAATTTTTTGAAGTTGGTTTACGGAATCTTGTACAGTAGAGACAATTTTATACAAAAATGTTTTAGACAAAAAACATGTTATGGTGACATCTAATTTAATTCATTCATTCATTCATTCATTCATTCATTCATTCATTCATTCATTCATCTTCTTACCCACTTATTCCCTAATTGGAGTCACGGGGGTCTGCTGGCGCCTATCCCAGCCCACATAGGGCAAGCGCCAGGAGTACACCCTGGACAGGTCGCCAGTCCATAACAGGGCAACACATAGACAAACAACCATTTACAAATTCACCCATATGGACAATTTAGAATCACGAACCGACTTAATCTGCATGTTTTTGGACTGTGGGAGGACCGTGCTATCCCCTACGTCACCGAAATACACTTAACAAAACCATCAACAAAACATTCATCTAATGACTAGTTGAAGCACTGAACTCTTTATACTGAGTTACAGAGGGGTTCAATTGAGGAACTTTAGAGAAACTTGGAATAACTATTTTTATACATCGAATTAAATCAAGTCATATTTGAATGTTTACAGGTTATTAATTTAAAAATAACAATAAATGGGCTTTTTGACAGCCCTTTAGAAAAATAGTGAACTTATCGGCTAATAATCATTCTAAAAAAAAACAGGTGAAAAACTTTAAAAGGGAAATAAATAAAAAGAGATAGTATTGAAAGTTTCATAAATTGTATGAAATCCAAACATAAGTTCAAGTTTCTTTTATAGCGTTGAATATTTTTCCCGCCACTCACCGTTTGCACCTCACGCGCGTCGACCTGCAACAGCGTAAGACAAGAGACGAAAAGTCGCGCGAGCTCCGACCACTCAAGAAAGATCATTTCTGTGCGAGCAGTGTCTACTCTCTGCGAAAGACTAAATACTGACAACGGCAGAAAAAAAAAAAAAAAGAGAGAGAGAGAGAGAGAGAGAGAGAGAGAGAGAGAGAGAGAGAGAGAGAGAGAACGTCCTCGGCTGAGTGTCGTTTCCCAATCGGCGGAGTGAATAGTGTTAAAAACTTGCGTCATGTTGGCACTGTGCTCTCGGAAAACTTCTGTCAACACTCGCGCCCATCGCGTGTTCTTCGGGGTTGCTACAGCAGGGTTGCTTAATGTTATGTCAAACTACACACCTGAGCTGAGAACGAATACTGTATCTCATGTGGCGTGCTGTTCTGGCATGTAGTTGTCTCAGTGGTTTCATTTCAGGTGTGGTAATATTTGACACGGGCTACTACGGTCAGGTAACGTGCGTTGAGTGGTTTTTTATGTGTGGTTGCCAGATCCGCGATATTTAATGTTTTTGTTTTCTCTATCTTGCAACCATATATATATATAATGTACTTACATTATATATATAAGCACAAAAAATTAAATATTATTATGTGTGTGAATGTTCATTAAATGTAACGTACCCAAATTGCAATTTGTAAAAATGTTTTATTTATTATTATAGAGATATGAATATTGGGAACATAATTTCTCCCCTTTTTATTATGCTATTATGTGTCTTTGTAGAATCTGTATACTATAATCATTATTGCATGCCAGTTTGCAGAGTTTGGTGCTACTGTGTATGTTTCTAAGCTACTCTGCTTTTATTTATACAATGTTTTTGTGTTGATTATGCTGATGTTTCTTTACTTTTTTTAATGATATTAAACTAATAAATATCTCTCTGAAAAGCTTTTTCGCACTTTTTTTTGTGCCAATATTGTCTACACTCAAAAAGAACATAAGTAAAATAGGTTTGATGGAGTCCCTTCTATCAGCTGTTTCTATTAATGGTAACTATGACAGTATAATATTATCAACAAAACACATTTTATAGCTTGTTGCTTCATCACTCCTTTCTTTACTTGCCCAGACTGTAGGTCTGTGGAAAGCTTCTTTCAAAACAGCATCTTTAAAAACACAGACACACCACAATAGTAAAACTTCAGCAACTGTATAAATTGATTAGGTTTCCACTCTTTAGGATTTGTGCTTATTTATACTGTTGTAATACATTAAATAACAATCCAACTATTGCACATGGTGTAAAACTTTAGTCAACTTATTCTTACGTTATACGATATCCTGTTTACGGATCATTATTAATTAATTCATTCATTCATTCATATTCTTACCCGCTTATTCCCTAATTCGAGGTCACAGGGGTCTGACACAGCCTTTCCCAGCGCACATAGGGATAAATAACTTATTCTTCTTCTCCTTTCGGCTGCTCCCATTAGGGGTCACCACAGCGGATCATTCTTCTCCACCCTACCCTGTCCGCTACATCTGCCTCTTTCACCCCAACTACCT
>JAOTRA010072614.1:0-13968 GCA_026260255.1 Pseudolaguvia tuberculata | reverse complement strand
TGTTCACTGTATATATATCCTGCACCCTCACTTTATTAAAATCACCTCCTTCACTGCAATATGGATCCTGCTCTTTTCTCTATGCTTACTGCGTCGTTTCACTTTTCCTCATGCAACCCTCCCTATTTATACGCGCTTGGGACCGGCACTAAGAATGAACTGGCTTGTGCAACCCTAATGGCAGGGTTAATCCACTGTTATCCATGTATGTATCTTACTTGCCAATGCACATTTTATACTTTTAGTACACTTAAAACTCACCTGTGCAGGTAATATATAACAGATAATAGCCATAATACAATGTCAATGTCATTCAAAAATTTCTTTTAAATCTTTTAAATAAAAAAAAAAACAGTGCCTGATAGTATAGTCTTGCTTGTACAGATTAAGTTAATGGCATGTTTGTATCTGTGGAACCAAGCAGAGAATTGTCAAACTTCTTCAAAATATTACAGATCTACATGGTTAAGAATGAGTTAAGAATGATTTTGTTTTTTAAGGACATAGGCTCTCTTTCACTTGCACTCACAACTAAATGACATTGACATTGTGTGGCTACATAATTGTAGAACGTTTCATGTAAATTACAAAGAGGGCAATATCAGTTACATATAATGGTGGCAAGTAACAGGTCGGTCAAATATATATTTTATACGCTTTAAATATATCTTGTAATAAAACATGTTTTAGATTTGTAAAATAACTTAAAGGCGGTGGCATAGTGGTTAGTACGGTTGCCTCACAACAAGATCTCGGGTTCGATTCCCGGGTCGAGGATCATTCTGTGCAGAGTTTGCATGTTCTCCCCGTGCTTGTGTTGGTTTCCCCTGGGTACTCTGGTTTCCTGGTAGAGTCCAAAAACATGGACATTAGGTTGATTAGTCATTCTAAATTGTTTATAGAAGTGAATGTATGTGTGTGTGAGGGGTTGCTTGTCTTTGTGTGTCTGTGTGGCAACCTGTCCAGTGTGTTGCCTCTCGCCTTATGTCCGCTAGAATATTTTCCAGCAAACTCCTGTGACCCCGAATTAGGGAATAAGCGTGTAAGTGGAAAAGTTTCTGCATATCTGTCTGCACTATATATAACATCTGGGGCAAAGAAAAACCTCCTAAACTCCTTAGTTATTTTCAGAGTACCAAATTGTTACAAATGTGAACTTGCCTTACAGATTCTAAGTATACCTGGACTACCACCTAGGTTATCAAAGACTAGCAGAACAACAGAAATCCTTACTATTCTTTTAACACAGTATAGCGGTCAGACCTCTTCCCATCTTCTTCTAAGTGATAAATACTAGTGTAATGTCTATGCAATAATCGACTAACTGTGAGCAGTCTTGAGAAACCAAAGTGCAGTTTAAGAGTTACTTCACTAACCTGAACAAGAAACATTGACTCCCAGAACAATACAAAAAGTAACTAGATACATATATGGACTAGACTAACCAAGAACTTGATAAACATGACTACAGTTAAACTCTCAGATTAACTCAGTGAGTGGTACAATTAATAATAATCCACCAAGAAGACAAGACAGACAGCACCTTGAATACACATGAAACAATCAACATAAAAAGACATAGATGAACATTTCTTATTTAAAATACATTTCAGAAATGCTATTAAATGTGGTTCACTTGTGTCTGTACATTTTTAAAGATAAAAAAAATTTAAAGGGGTCGCCTCACAATGCCTCCCGGGTTCGATTCTCAGGATGGAGATCTTTAAGTTTGCAAAGTTTGGATGCTCTTCCCATGCTTGCGTAGGTTTCCTCTGGGTATTCCGAGCTCCCACAGTCCAAAAACATGTACATTGTGTTGATTGGTGATTATAATTTGCCTATAGGAGTGAATGTGTGTGTGAGTTGTTGTTCATCTATGTCTGGCCCTGTAATAGACAGGCGACCTGTCCAGGGTGTACCCCTGCCTCTTGCCCATATGTACTTGGATAGGCTTCAACAAACCCCTGTGACCCCAAATTAAGGAATAAGACCATAATAACAACTGAAAGTAAGGTAGTTAACTCAGTTTTATGTTAACTTCTACCAAAAATTATTTAGTTTAAATTAAAATAAATTGAAATATATTTTATTCTTACTAATCAAGCATGCAATGATCTTACTGTGACAAACTAATAAGGAGCAGATCCATAGTGCAGGTACATTTTATTTATAAAACACAAAGTGGAAGTAAACATGTGAAAACATAAACGGAGAAAAACTGATAGCTAATAATTACGAAGGATCTACCGATCGCCGTCAGACATAACAAAAAGGGCCTCAGCGGGAACCACAAACTTAACAGCAATGTGCAGCTTTCTCCTGTGAAAACTCATCGGGGCTTCAGTCCGATCACAAAACACAATAACTCGTGACGCGCATATCAACCGAACATACAACCATAGGGGTGGTAGGCCGGCACATAAAAATAAAACACAAACAACACTCCCCGGGCTGACGTTCAAAACAAAACCAATAATTAACACAGTGAAAACTCCACATAGTCAGCCCATGGTGCACACAGAGATAGCGGGGCTCCGGAATATTCTCTGAATATTCCACAAACAGTGTGGGACATGGTCAGGGCGAGGCTTCCATGCCTCCTCAAGGATGCAACTTGGCTCCCTCTTTGCTACCGATCGCCGTCAGACATAACAAAAAGGGCCTCAGCGGGAACCACAAACTTAACTGAGCGGCGTAGGAGTAAGCAATGTCCATATGCAGCTTTCTCCTGTGAAAACACGTTAGGGCATCAGTCCGATCAGAAAAGACAATAACTCGCGATGAGCATATCGGCGCGTCGCCTTATATAATGTGTCATCATCCTGGAATCATTTGGTTTCCAGGATGACGACACTACGGGAGGTGACGTGGCCTAGATGGCTTCCTTACACTTACAGTCATATACATATTTATTCAAATCTAGCACATAACGCATATAAAATACACAAGTTTTACTACAATTTAATTCCAATTAAAATATACTTGGCACAAAATTTGTTGTAAAAGAACAGCACATTCAATCAATCAAAGTATAGTGACAATTAATCTGGCTGCAAGTATACTCAGCTTATCTTTTCTCACTAGGGTGTGGAGTATTAGGATACACTAGTGGGCACATGACAAACATTGATTTTAATTTCATTCATCAGCTAAAGCCCCCTTGTAATTGCTGTCTCACTAGTCTAACTGTCAAGGTTTACACGATTTATTTTTCTCTTGTGTTTGGGGTTCCTAAATTGATTCTTTAGTTTTTACTGAAGTAAATTGTCACTTACAACCATAGGTGGTGAAAGGTTCAATTTCTTTACTTAAATGGGATGTTCAGGGAAAAGGCTGAGGTACAGATTCAAATTACACTTTAGTTAAAGCAAAACCAAAGTGAGGAACATTTGGCTACATTGATCTGCATGTTCTTTAACAAAAGCCATCCACTCATTCAAGGCAAAATCAAAGCAACAGAAACCGTCATATGACTTAATGCTTTTATAATATCTACATCATACTGAAATAATTGAAATTATGATACAGTGCACATCATTGTCCAGGGTGAATATAAATTACATTTATTTATTGCCTAAATACGTGTGATTCAGTGGGATATATAGGCTTCCACTCCATTGTATAACTCTGTTACAGACTCAGGATGGATCCCTGGGTACTTACATCACGCAGAACCTGTCATAGGCCTGCCATATCAACACTGCGGTTAAGAAGGCAGGGCAGCGTCTTTACCACCTTAGACACTTGAAAGACTTTAAATTGCCCTCACAGGTGCTAGAGAACTTTTAAATCTGCACATCCTGACAGGAAGTAACACAGCCTGGTTCAGGAACAGCATCCACAGCACTCCAAAAGGTAGTGCAATCAGTTGAGCATACCAACCACAATGAGCTGTCTGATTTGACATGTTGAGTGATCATGGCCAGGAAAAATTGTGGATAATTATGGACATCGCTTGTAGCTCCACTTTCTGCTATCCAGCTAAAAAGCTGTAATTTTTGCCCAAACTATCTGTTAAAATGAGTTAGATGCAGGTAGTGAGATTTTGCCAAGTGATTAAATATAGACAGCAGAAGAAACAGTAATAATTCTAACATATAAGCACTGGAGCATCTGCTGTTATTTAAATAACTCGTCAATAATTTCCACATCCACTGCTGTCATTATGCAAGCTGAAATGTCGTTATGAGAGTCAGAGAAAATGCCACAAATGAACAAACCTATTTTAATTTTGGCCATAAATGTGGGTGAGGGCAGGCGTGTGACGTTAATTAACAGCAGGCTAGGTGACAGTGTGTGTGACAGCAAAGTAGGCGTCATGGTCAGACCACACAGCCGGAAAAGTGATCTATGCTAAAACTGGTGCCACTGTTTGCATCATCTGCTTTGCTTGAGCTGTTGTTATCCAAGTTCTCTGATTGGATGTTTCAAAGTCTCACCTTGTGTGTGGTGGCTTGGCAGAAGCTCAACATTATTGTCATAGAAGTGAAGCTCGGGTATATTCAGGGAAACACACGTAAACTCCTGCATTGTTTCTATAGAAACAATAATGTACTTAGGTCTCTTTTAATAAATGCAATACATATCTGTGATATATCCATTGACAGTGCTGTGTTTAAATAAACTGTGTTCTATAATGTAATAGCATTACTTTTTGTATGGCATACAGGATTCATTAATGTGTTTGTGCTTCTAGTAGAGAATCTAATAACCTTATTCTATTATTGTAAATAAGCGTGTAGCACATCATGCGTATGGCAGTAAACTGGACACTCTGGACACCAAACTGGAAAGCTAATTTTCAAAATCAGTAAGCTGTTAAATTTTCTAATAAACTAATAAAAAGTTTATTTTAGATTTTGTGTAGAAGGTCCAGGATTTTCAGAAGAATTAACCTTCAATAGTAAATTGAACTAAATGTACCACAAATATTATGAACATGTCAAATAGCTTGCTGTAAATTGTGTAAATCTGCATTGAGAAAATAGCCATTGTAAAAAGTGATATATAAATGAAGTTGAATTGAATTATTCTTTATTCTTTATTTATTTGTTATTACAGCCCATTTCATTTAATGGGTAAAATGAAAGTTTACCCAGTATACTCACATTGTTTGAAACTAGTATTTAAGATAATATATTCTACTGTATTCTGCTACACCTGAAGCTCAAAGATGTGCATGGCAATTATTAATAGGAATAAGTTGATTGATAGTGGATTGAGTCCTAATGTTATGCAATAGATCAATGAGCCTGCTATTGTCAGTGTAGATCACATAGTGGTTTTCAGCTTTTATTTCCAATTCCAAAAAAGGTTCGCTTTTGACCAGACAAACCAACAGGTTATTCCATGATGCAAGTTTTTGCCAAGTAACTCTCAATGTTCCAGCTATACACCACCTAACAGAGTAAATATTAATTATTATTTAAAAGATGTAAAGAATATATAACGTTTCTTAAAACGACTAGGTAGGAGTGTACAAATGAATTTCACTGAAAAAATAGATAAATAGCTTAACTTACTCTTTATGGTTTTGACAAAAACATTAAATATTTAAAGTAACCAAGAGTTCAGAAAGTGAATGCTTACATAAGACACTATATAGATACAGAAGCTCTGCAGACAAAGAGAATATGAGGGAGGTGTATTAGTCAGACAGTGCTAGATATTAAGAGGTTCTAGCTTGTAGAGCAGAACTAATCACAGAACATTAGCCAACACTCGTTTGAGACATCATAAATTGTATTTCCAACTGGAAAAGGACAAGCACTAAATTCTGTGGAGCAGCAGGGAACCCAACTGAGATTGTCTTCCCAGTATGAATGCGGGTACAGAACTACCACGTAGAGGAAAGGCTTTAGATTAGGATATACCCCTTCCCAAAAAAAAAAATACTCACAAGCCTAATCCTAAAGTTCATATTACAAGGAGGTGCGTGAACGAGAAAATAATAAACAAACAGACTTTTGTTGATTAAAAGGTATTTTTGTACCAGCTTAATATTGTGGATTTATTTGCCACCTATTTCAGATACAAATAAATGCAGTCCATCAATAAAAAATATTCATTATGTCTACAACAGAGCAATAGACATAGTGTTGTTGTTGTTGTTGAGATGTACCACAGTTTTGTATGTTACAATTCATTCATTCATTCATTCATTCATTCATTCATTCATTCATTCATTCATCTTCTATTCCATATTTCAGTGTCACTGGGATCTGCTGGAGCCAATACCATGTTACTTTAAGTCTTTAATTTAATTTTAATTCATAGAGTTGTATAAAAAAAATGAATTTTGAGCAATTAAGGTAAAAACAGCTTCATTAAACAGCGTTAAAAGCGCTTCAGTTTTATGCAGATAGTTAAAAGCCAACCCACTGGGATGCTTATTCATACTCTTCGCTATTTCCTATTTGAAGAGATCTGTCATGATTGTCAGTGCAATTATGAGGCCTGTGATTGGAGCAGTGATTGCAGAGCGCAGAGAACTCCTGCTGATGATGTATAATTACATACACATTACACTCAGATGACAGAAATCAGCCTATCGGTCACTTTATCTCCTCATTTGTCTCTTGGGTCTACTTGTATATATTATTATTTAACACTATTGTTTAAATTATGCCATTGTCAATGGATGTTTTAATTGTTTTAGATGTTTTATATTATATTATTTCTGGCCTAGTATGCCTAGTAAAAAGTATACTTTTTTGTATTTGTAATTTATTTGCTTTTTCAATAGTACATTGCAGATATACCAACAAAACCCGCCCGCTGATTGGGGATGCGATCAAGCAGCCGGGCGATGGTGCGTCATTTAAATTATTTGAATATTACGTTTGATGTTATGTGGACAATTGTGCGTCTTATCTTCAAATATGTTTCCTCGTTCAAATTCCGTCTTGGTCAATAAATCTGTTTCCATGTTCGAGTCCCATAAGCTAAGTACGATTTTCATTAGAGCTACGTTGCTGCGCGGTTTTGTTTTGGTTTCTTTTTAGTGATATATTTGTTTGTACTTATCTGAAAATAAAAGCGCGTTCCCGAGGTCTGACTCCTAATCATGTATGTGACAAATAAAATTTTAATGTATAATTAAATCTTTGTCTTTTTGTACTTTACTTTGTACACTGTAAACCCTAATGCTCTAATTAATTAAATGTAATGATTTCAATTTAACTTAAATAAAATTTGTAATCTATATACCATATGAGCATTTATAACTTTCTAGTATTTAGTTATATTTTTTTAATTAAGCTGAACAATATTTTTTTAATGTGCACATACTATCTTTTTAAGTTATTTTATATTCTAACCCGCTTAGTCAGATTCATGGTGGATCTCCTTGAGCCTATCCCAGCGCACATAGGGCTAAAGGCAGGGATACAGTCTGAACAGGTCGCACATAGACCAACAACCAAAAACACATACACTCCCTCTAATTGGAATCACCAGTAAACCTAATGTACGTGTTTTTGGACTGTAGGGGGAAACTGCAGTACCTGGAGAATACCCTTGTAAGAGTGGAGAGAACATGCAAAGTCTAGAAAGACCCATTGCCCAGGAATTGAATGAGAAAAACCCCTATAAAATCACATTGTCAGATTTTTAAAGAACTTATTTGCAAATTATGGTACAAAATAAATATTTGGTCACCTACAAACCAGCAAGATATCTGGCGCATTCTGTAAGAGGCTTGGCTGTCCTCCACTTGTTACCTGTTTTAATGGAACCTGTTTGAATTAGTTATCAGTATAAAAAACATCTATCCACAACCTCAAAAAGTCACACACCATCCTCCACTATGGCCATGACCAGACAGCTGTCAAAGGGCACCAGAAACAAAATTAAAGACCTGCACCAGGCTGCAAAGACTGAATCTGCAATTGGTAAGTGGCTTGGTGTGAAGAAATCTACTGTGGGAGCATTTATTGCAATTATTAAAAAATGGATGACATACCAGACCACTGTTAATCTCCCTTGATCTAGGGCTCCATGCATGATTTCATTTTGTGGGGTCAAAATGATCACAAGAAGTGTGAGTAAAAATCCCAGAACCACATGGGGGACCTAGTGAATGACCTGTAGAGAGCTGGGACCAAAGAAACAAATGCTACGATCAGTAGCACACTACGTCGCCAAGGACTCAAATCCTGCAGTGCCAGACGTGTCCCCTGCTTAAACCAGTAAATGTCTGGGTAACGAAGGAGTGGCTTCATGAGAAGCATTTCAATGTACTGGAGTGGCCTGGCCAGTTTCCAGATCTCAACCCCATGGAAAATCATTGGATGGAGTCGAAAGTCTGTGTTGCCCAGCGAAAGGCCCCAAATCCTTTTCTTGTTCCACTGTAGATGCAAAACTACAACCTGCATTATAGATCCGTCTATGCAAAACGCGTTAGACTAAATTAATTGCTGACTTGTCTGTAAACAGTTGTGTTAAATAGAGCAATGAATGATACAAATATATGTAAACATCAGCCCGTGCTTTTAATTACCCTTATTCACTGCAGCTAATATTATTGTTCTCATCACACAGAATGTCTCAGCCTCTATTGTCTGCAGAGACTGAAGCAAAATGAGGCCTGTTCATGCTGATTGTTAAAACTGTGACTCCAGAGGACCGCCTGCAGAGGGCACCCTCGCCTGAATATTAGGGAACCACTTCCTAGTTGAGTAGTTTGGGCGTGACTCTCTTATTTAAGCAGGTGGCCTCCTGGAGCTCACTGCGAAGTATTGTTGCCCTAGGCCTTTACAGAGCGCTGTGATTTTGCTACTTGGATTATACTTTGGATATTTGACCTTTGGAATACGGACTTTTGACTACTCTCTTGAATTACGGATTTTGGATACTGTTTGCCTTCCCTCACTTCCCCTTCCCATTTAAAAATATTAAAGTGATCTTCTGCATCATGGATTCCTCTGATTATTCACAGACAGCACGGTTACAGAATACTTCACCAGGTACGAATCCAGCAGTTATCAGGACTTTGGAGGATCTTCTAGCTGTGCTGAATTCACAAGCACAGACCATTCGTGAATTACAGGAGCAAGTGAGAGCTTTGACCATGCTCTCTGCCGCATCAGCGCAGTCACCTCCAGCTGCGTGCCCCAGCACCCACCCCCCTCCCCCCCGGTTTCTCTGTTTAACAAAACAACGGAGATCTTTAAAAAAAATTTTATATTAAAAAATGTGCATTTCTCATTTCCTTATTAACAGATCGTGCGCTGGAATGGGCTACTGCGGTGTGGGAATCCGATGAGCGCGTACAATCATCTAGTGACTACTTTATCTCCCAGTTACGGGAGGTGTTCGAGCATCCGGCTGGTGGACTTGATGTGTCTACTCGACTGCTGTGATTGCGTCAAAGAACTCAGTCAGCCGCCAATAGCGCAATCTCTTTCCGCATGCTGGGGGCTCAAATTAGTATGAACGATGTGGCACTTAAAGTCCTGTTTAAGGAGGGGCTTCGACAGGAGCTGCAGGCGGAACTTGTATGTCGCGGTGAGAATGATTCATATTCCGACTTCATTCAACGGGCTATTCGACTAGACAATCTTATGCGTAATCACCACTGGCTCACTTCCTCCATCCGCTGTTACTGAGCTCGCTGTGCCACGTATGCTCACGGAGAGCGAACCCATGCAGATCGGTGCGCACAAGTTAAGCCGCTGTGAAAAGTTATGGCGCAAGCAGCTCGGACTGTATCTGTACTGTGGAGAGTCAGGCCATCTCTGCCCAGTGTCTCGCGCTATCAAAGAAATCACAACATCAAGTAAGTGCGCCCATTCGTGCTGTCAACATAAGCGCCAGATTAACGGTTAAAGTGCAGATTCAAGATTCTGACGTTGCGCGTATGCTTTCTGCCCGTATAGACTCAGGATCAGCACTAAATTTAATGGATGAGAGACTGACGAGAGAATTATGCATGCCCATTGAATTATGCACCCCACCTCTGCACATAACTGCTATAGACAGGCATGCGATCGGAAAGGCCATCACGGAGAAAACAGGAGTTCTCTCGCTAACGGTGGGTGACACCCATCGAGAGAAGATAGCCTTTTTTATCACGCACGCCCCCAAAACACCTCTCATTTTGGGTTACTCCTAGTTGGCATCACACGATCACATTATCTCGTGGAAGCAAAGGAAAATTGTGCAGTGGTCTCAGAACTGTAAAAAATTTTGCATGCATAAAGCCTCAAAGAACAGCAGAGTCTCCTGTTTACCTGTCAGCATGCCCAGAAAATGTGCCTCCCTGCTACCGTGACTTGTCTGAGGTATTTAGCAAGGAGCAGGCGGCTGAGCTACCTCCTCACCGAGAGGTGGACTGCGGCATTCAGCTGTACGAAAACACTACCCCTCCAAAAAGTCGGGTCTATCCTTTGTCCAAACCAGAAATAGAGACTTTCGACAAGTACACTAAAGAAGCTCTAGCAGACAGGCACATCCGGCCTTCCTCTTCACCTGCGGGGGCCGGGTTCTTCTTTATCACCAAGAAGGAAGGAAGCTTACGTCCATGTATTGATTATAGGGGGTTAAACAGCATTACAGTAAAAACCCACTACCCACTACTTTTGGTGCCCTCTGCTCTCGAACACCTGACGGGGGCTCACATTTTTACTAAGCTGGATCTGCGTAGCGCCTACAACTTGGTGAGAATTCGTGAGGGAAACGAACGGAAGACGGCTTTCGTCACCCCAAAGGGGCACTATGAGTATCTTGTCATGCCTTACGGTCTTTGTAATGCTCCAGCAGTCTTCCAATCTTTTGTCAACGATGTTCTCCGTGACTTTTTTAATGTATGTGTGATCGCTTATATTGACGACATCTTGATATTTTCACAGGATGAGGAACAGCACAAGGGGCACGTCAGGGCGGTACTTCAGAGGCTGAAGGGAAACAAGCTTTTTGTAAAAGCTGAGAAGTGCGACTTCCACACCACCGAAGTGCAGTTCCTTGGCTACATTATAAGCACGAATGGGGTCACGATGGAGCCAGGGCGGGTGCAAGCTGTTCAAGGTTGGCCCACTCCAAAGATGGTTATAGAATTGCAGCGCTTCTTGGGGTTTGCAAATTTCTATCGCCGCTTTATCTGAAACTTCAGTCACACTTAAAGGAAAACCAGTCAAGCTTACCTGGACGGACGCTGCCACAAGGGTGTTTGAAAAACTAAAGTGCAAATTCACGACAGCCCCCACGATCGTACACCCAGATCCCGCGCTTCTGTTTATAGTAGAGGGGGATGCTAGCAATTGTGGAGTTTGGGCCATATTATCGCAGAAGCAAGGCTCTCCCGCTAAGCTTTATCCCTGCGCCTTCTATTCAAGTAAGCTTACTCCAGCGGAGATGAACTACGATGTAGGCAATAAGGAATTATTGGCGGTCAAGGAGGCCCTGTTGGAGTGGCGTCACTGGTTGGAGGGCAGCTCTCATCTTTTCACGGTGCTTACTGATCACCAGAACCTCGAGTACATAAAGGGGGCCCACAGACTGAATGCGCGCCAAGCTCGCTGGGCGTTGTTTTTTACCCGCTTTAACTTTACTGTCACTTACAGGCCAGGAACGAAGAACTATAAGGCTGACGCGCTCTCACACAGGTAGGACCCTGCGGAACGCGACGATTTCAAAAAGAGCATCCTTGACCCAGGCATGGTGGTGGCCCCGGTATTGTGGGATTTAGCGGAGGATATTCGAGAGGCCAGCAAATGCCTGTCCCCACAGCGGGGTACACCGCCCGGTAAGATCTTTGTTCTTCCTGAGTTTCGTCACCGGCTAATGTATTGGCTCACACCTCTCTCAGTACAGGGCATCCTGGTACGCGGAGAACTATAGAGATGTTAAGTGGCACGTATTGGTGGCCGCGCATGGTGGAGGAGATAAGGACCTTCGTCCAATCCTGTGTGGAGTGTTCTCAGGCCAAAACACCTCGTCATCTGCCTGAGGGTCTACTGCACCCCTGCCTATTCCCCAATGACCTTGGTCTCACCTGGCCTTAGATTTCGTCACTGACTTACCTCCCTCTAATGGATACACTACAGTGCTCACGGTGGTGGACAGATTCTCCAAGGCCTGCCGCTTAATCCCTTTAAAGGGCCTTCCGTCTGCCACCCAAATGGCTAATCTACTATCTTCTAATGTTTTCAGGTTTTATGGGCTCTCTGAGGACATAGTATCGGACAGAGGCCCCCAGTTTACCTCAAGGGTCTGGTCCCTTGAGCCAAATTCTGCAAGCGACTTGACATTAACGTGAGCCTTACCCCTGGATACCACCCTCAATCTAACGGGCAGGCCGAACGCATGAACCAGGAGCTGTCGAGTTACCTTCGGTCATATTGCGCACATGACATGCATCGTTGGAGCGAGTTCTTACACTGGGCCGAATACACGCAAAACTCCCTCTGACACTCATCGACCAGCTTAACCCCATTTCAGTGTGTTTTAGGTTACCAACCTCCTCTGTTCCCATGGACAGGAGAACCATCCAGCAGTCCGTCGGGTGGAGGATTGGTATCGACGAGGTGGTGCACGAGTCTGGGAGGGGCGCACGTGAGAAGGGGTAGATTGCAAGTACCTGGTGGATTGGGAAGGTTACGAACCGCAGGAGCAAACCTGGGTAAAAGCTTGTGACATCCTAGACCCTGCACTCATTCGGGACTTTCATGCCCGCCATCCCGAGCTTCCAGCGCCTCGCCCCAGGAGGCGTTCCTAGGGGTGGGGGTATATGAACTTTTGACTACTCTCTTGAATTACGGATTTTGGATACTGTTTGCCTTCCCTCATTTCCCCTTCCCATTTAAAAATATTAAAGTGATCTTCTGCATCATGGATTCCTCTGATTATTCACAGACAGCACGGTTACACTGATGATACATTTTTCTGTGTCGATCAGCAACAGCAAGCAATTCATCAACTACAATGCATTATTATAGCCATTATTCTGAGACCGGAGTCGTTCCGATCATCATCAAATCTTTATCTTTACTGCAGGTTACTATTTTGATCAAACTGTCATTTTAAACATATTTTTACTGTTTTTGTTCTACTGTTTTGTGTGGTCGTTGTCAAAAGCCACAGCTCTGTCTTATGAAATTGCATAGAAGTTGCTGGACCGCAATCTGAGGGTGTCAGTGCAAGCTTTTTATTTTGTTTCACAAAAGAAAACTTCGGCAAAATAGTAAGTGCCAAAAGACAAATATTTTTTTTTGTTTGTATTGTTCTGCCAGCACTACACATTATTCAAGTAAGAAAATACAAATAATAAAAGAATAGTCAATAAACTAAATTTGAATCAAACTCCATTGGTATGGCAAAAAGAGGTTCTTTGAACTGTTTCCCAACAAAACAGACCAAATTCCATCTTTTAACATTAACTGTTATTAATGTAACTAGAGGTTAAGGTGTTGGACTAATATCAGAAAGACCGGAATTCGATTCTCATTTCCACCAAGCAACCACTGTGGGCCCTTGAGCAAGTCCCTTAACCCACAATTGCTCAGTTGTAAAAAAAAAAGAGACCAATGTAAGTCGCTCTGGATAAGAGCATCTGCCAAAAGCCAAACTGTAACTGTAATGTAACAGTTCCACCCTCCTGCTAGTAGAGGTCGCCATCACCTGAATATTGACACACCCTTTCTACTTTCTGCTTACCACACTATTTTTAGTCTAGAAGCTAACTTGGAAAGTATTCTTTGCACTGCAAACATTTTTATTTTTTTGTCACTGCCCTTTTCTTTGAGTTTTTGGATTTGTTTGCCAGGATTATGTTTACTGATTTCTCTGATTTTGGTTCATTAATCTGTTTAAACTTGCTAACCCAGCCATTAGGGTTTCACAAGCCAGTGCATTCTTAGTGCCGGTCCCAAGCCCTGATAAATGGGGAGGGTTACTGTAAGGACTATGCCTTCGGAGGACCGCCCGCAGAGGGCGCCCTCGCCCGAGTTCTAGGCTTTCACTTCCTCTGTC
>JAOTRA010072606.1:0-13969 GCA_026260255.1 Pseudolaguvia tuberculata | reverse complement strand
GTGTGTGTGTGTGTGTGTGTGTGTGTGTGTGTGTGTGTGTGTGTGTGTGTGTCTGTGTGTGTGTGTGTGTGTGTGTGGGTCCAAGTGTTTTTTCCTAGTGTACTAAACAGGTGTGTGCATGCAAATGGATGTATATCTGAATTGCTTTAATTAACAGAATATATGAATATATAGAAAATATCTTGGTAATAATGTAAAGAAAAGGTTGAAAACTGGGAAAGAGTTTTGTTACAACAAAAAGTTTTTTTGGTTAATAATAGAAACCTGATCAACAGGTGTCCGTCTCCACACTAATGTTAGCCTAGCCTTGCCACCCATGTTATTTTTAGCAGTTTCTGTTTAGTTTAGATTAGATTTATTGCACCAATAAGCTTAATAATCTTCACAATATATAGACAAGAAAAAATAAACAGAATTTAACAGAAAAAGCTTTGATTTTATACATTCTGCAAAACTAAACTGAAACATAAGAATCAAACTTGTTAGCACATAAACAAGACTCCCACTAGTCTAAAGAAACACCGGTCACATGTAATAAACAGAGTTTAATAAACAGAGGTCTGCAGCAGTGTGTTATTTATTTCCCATACAAGCAGAATCAGAATGAGGGGGGAAGGGGGGAATAGGCAAAAACAGAGCTCTGGAGTAGCTGTGTATGGTCATCAGCAGAAAACCTGAGCAATTATTACACGTTAGTTTTACTACGCTTTTCTCGTCATCACAACAACAAAAGAGCCAGGGAGGAGCAGAGTGACAGACTGAATGTGCTATATGAATTTATAAAAGGACAGATAAAGTAAGATGAAATGGCAGTCAGATATGAATCACTCGTTCAGGCTCAAGTGGTAAGACAACAGACAAAGAATAAATAATGTTAATGAACATCCATTCATACATTCATTCATCCATTGTCTATTCATGTTTATTCCTAATCCTTATCAAGGTGGCAGGCAGGGGTCACCCTGAATATGTCATCAGTCAAACGCAGTGCCACATTTCGAGAAAAAAGCACACACACTCACTCCTACGAGCAATTTATAATCACCAATCAACCTAACATACTTATCTGTGAAAGGAAACCAGAATAAACCCACATAAGCAAAGGAAAAACATGTAAACTCTACACAGAAAGACCCCGGCCAGAGATATGAACCTGGGACCTTTGTTGTCAGGCAATAGTATAAACCACAAAGCCAACAATTAGAGCACTAAGAAAATAAGTCTCTAAATCCATATATGGCAACCAAACTTTGTTAAAGCATGAGGTCAGTATGCACCAGAACATTTTTAGTTTAGAAACCTAAATAAACTTTGTCATAATTTACAATGTCAAATATCTCCCCACAGTGAGCATGAGCTACTGGTTATTAACAGTCCACATTACATGACATGCAAAAGAATCATTAGAATAAACAGGTGACGACAAACAGTATAAATATTTTATTTACTGTACTAAAATATTGTATTGGGCGGTGTGGTGGCGTTGTAGCTAGCACAGTTGCCTCACAACAAGAAGGTCCCGGGTCGGGGATCTTTCTGTACAGAGTTTGCATGTTCTCCCCGATTGTTTGTCTATGTGTACCCTGCAATGGACTGGCAAACTGTCCATGGTGTACCCCTGTCTCTCGCCCTTTGTGCTCCGAGATAGGCACCAGAGGACCCCCCCCCCCCGTGATCCCGAATTAGGGAACACTGCCATTCTACTAGTAAGGCAGACGGAGAACAGGATTTAAAGAAGGAAAAAATCTATATAAATATGAAGCCAAATGTGGTGATGAGAAATGGCATTTACTTTTTCTTGTCACAGTCTGTAATTCCCTCAGATGGACATGTTACTCAGCAGGCCACCGCACAGACATCACAAGAGATCCATAATGACTAGTCAGAAGCAAGAATACTGTGGCGTACAATCTAACCATGTGTTCCTTCAGTTTCTTTTATTTTCTATATACTTCATCATCAGTTATTCCAATATTTGTTTTTGTTATTGTAAATTATACTCACAGTTAAAGAGTACATGATTCAGATTTGAGCTAAACCACAGGATTTGAATATATGTTTATTAAATCTTATTATTTATTTTAAATCTTATGTTTAAAAATATCTACTGCACTTATAATTTATTCTTCAGTGAGCTTTTATACGTGTCCTAACAGAGGGAAAACAAGGAGAGTGGGAGTGCAGTCTAAGACATGCTTGTGCTGTATATCATGCAATTAACATGCTGATGAAAGACAACAGCACCATTGCAAAAGTGCAACATAAGCTTGGAACTGGTACCGTTTAAAGGCTTGTGTGACCCCAATTTATGACTTTTATTGAGCAAAAAATAATAAAGAAGGTTTACTAAGAAGGTAGGAAATATAATCTGTTCAATAAAGATTATTCCTATAAGCACATTATTTATGTACATATAACTAGCTAAAAGTTTGAATTTATTTATGTTTAGTCAGCCATTTATCCAGTTCATTGTCAGTTCAGGGACACTCTTTGGAATACTATGTACAAGGTGAGAATATAATCCCAGTACAGGAAACAGGTCACACATTTGCTAATGATTTAGGAGGTATGGCAAACCCTGAGGAAACCAAACTGTAAATAAAATTTTAAATAACTATACACAGAAAGTCACACAATCTCCATCTAACTAGGGAATTTGGTGAGGTAGAAATTTTGCTTACATACCATTCAACCTTAAAATAGCTCAAGGACAACCTTTTCCACCAACAAGACTCGACTATATCGAGTTGCAGGCAGTGCATTTTGGACCTTTAGTGTAATAGACTCACAAGACTGAAACACATCTTAATAATCACCAATATCTTGTCACAATTATAGAAACCACCGATACTATGAATGGCATTAAAGACAGAGACATTTTTTGTGTATTAAGTATGAAAATTATTTTTGTTAAGGCAAGAAACCCCAATACTCCAGGCCTCAACACTACAACCACAATTGTATCATCTGGAGGAGCAACATGCAAAACATTCTAAAAATGTACAAGCTGTAAGTTAGCGTTACGGCTCAGCGGCACTGGTCTGAAAGTGGTGAATAAACTCTTTTGCAGACTGAAATAAGCTACCAAATTTTCTGACTATAAGGCACACTTAAAATCCTATAATTTTCTCAAAGACAATGTAGCTTATAATCTGGTACATTATATAATAATCCTGGATGTGTTTACTGACCTTGAATTGATTTTATGTTATACAAGGTGTTCAAAATCTGTAAAAATGTTTTAGTACAACTTGTGACTGCAGACGAACAGGGCTAAGTCGCTCGATCAAGCTTGCGATCATGCTGCTCCTCGTGCTCAGGGTTCTCTCTCTCTCTCTTAACTCCAAGATGGTTCAGTCCTGGTTCAATCTGTATGTGGCGCAAAAGTCTGGCATCTCGATCAATGTTTCTTCTTGGACACGCACTTCTTTAAAAATCCACAAAACCACTGCTTAATGTGCCTGTGCCTGAAAATATACCTGGTCATTGATACATTGACGTGCCCCTTATGGTCTGGCGCACCTTATAGTGCGGAAAATATGGTAGTTCTATTCATGTTTACATGATTTCTGAATCTGAAGGCTTTAAGCAGATTACATTAAAATGGCCACACATAGGAACTAAAATCTGATAGGACCAGCTTCTGAGTGTTTAGGTCATGTTATTATTCATTCATTCATCTTTTAACCTGCTTCTTCCTCAATTCGGGGTCACATGGGTCAGCTGGAGCCTATCCCAGTACTCTTAAGGCAAAAAGCAGGGATACATTCTGGACAGATCACCAGTCCATTTCAAGGCCTTACATAGACGAACACACATACACACGCGCACACACACACGCGCACACACACGCGCACACGTTTTTGAACTACGGGAGGAAACCTCAGCAAGAAAAAGAAGAACATGCAAACTCTGCACAGAAGGACTTGCCCGGCAATCAAGCCCAGGACCTTCTCGTTGTGAGGCAACCGTAGTAACCAGTATGACACTGCACCGCCCCTTATGTTATTATTGAATTATTTATTTTCACACAAACACGTGTAGTTCAGTCGCCGTGTGAGATGCTTCCGATTTTAGTTCTCTCTCTCACTTTCATTAGTCATAGACTAATCACCGTTAGTATGTAAGTAATTTCAGGGTGTAAGTGCTTTGCAAGCCCACTGTCTCTGAATTACAATCAGCTTTGCATGTTTGAGTGTGTGAATTAGTGAGGGAAAAAGTGAGCAGACCTTCACATCTAACACCTGCACATCACCTGGTGTAGCCTCTTCTGTTCTTTATTGCCATTTCTCTATTTTTCATAGATATGTGTTTTGTTCTGCTCAGGTTTTACAATTAAAACAATAATGATTAGGGTACAATATGATAATGGTAATTGTCCCAGCTCACATAGAGTGAGAGACAGGGGTACACCCTGGACGGGTCGCCAGTCCATCGCAGGGCCACTCATAGACAAATAACCATTCACACACATTTACACTTAAGGGCAATTCAGAACCACCACAATTGTTGTTGTGAGGCGACTGTGCTAACCACTAGGTCACCGTGCCGCCTGCTCTTTTTATTGTTTGCTTAAAAATACAGGAAGTCAGATAGTAACAGCCACCATATGAAAAGCAAGTCTGGAAATCTAATTCCGGAAACTAATTTGCTCAAATTGTACAATGTCCTACACACATTTTAAATCTTACATTGACCAACAGCAGAACTTACAAGACAAGATAAAGCCAGATTACCAGTTGGGCACTTTAAGAGAGATCCACAGAGCAGGTGGCCACAACATGCATCATTCAGCACTGATTTGGGAAGGGTATAATTTAAAAATGCCACCCACAAATGCTGACTCAATGTGAAGATGACAAACATAATTTTAAATAATCCATTTGAGTTTGGGGAAAATTCTAGCAGTTTCTTTAACAGAATATACCAGAAATAGAAGAATGCATGTCAATAATGAATAAATCTATACTAATCTACTACTTTAAAATGCTGATTTTAGTAAAATGCATCACACATATATAGCATTGTCATGATTAATATTGTCCCATTTCATCAAAATCTATAGTCACAAACTGCACCTGCCATTATGCTTTATGGCTAATGAGACATATGAGAGCAATCTTTTTCAGGTTTCTTGAGATGACTGCAATCGTAAGCAGAACCCATGCAAAAAAAGAGAATGAAAACTTGCAGCGATGCATTAAAAGGTTCCTCTCTTTAAAAAGTCAAAACAAGCTCATGAAATGTCACAACGGATCATATGACATGCAACATCCAAATGTAAGTCAACTGAAAAGAACAAATTTTACACATTTTACAATTATGGTAAAAGTACTGACACGGATACTGATACTCATATTGTCTATTACCACATTGTATGAAAATTTTTTTTACCTTTAGAAAACAACAAAGTATGATTTATTAAAGACTATTTTGGGAAAAGAAGGTATGTAGGCTACCCTGGGATACAGGAATTTGCTTGAACAAATAATCAATACTAAACATCTTCAGTGCAAGTGTATAACACAGCTTCCCAAATAGGAAAACACACACAAACACCAAATCACCACGGTAACAACATTAGACTGAGCTAACATTACAGAAATAGTGATTTGTGAGATGTTAAGTGCTATAACCTATTTTAATTAATGTATTCCTACACAAAATAGAGTCTTATAGCTCTTTGAAAAAAAACAACTAACTGATCACAATTAAATATACAGCCATGCTGAGTTCAGACCCACCTGCTGCTGCAGCTGGGAAAACAGTGGGACACATGAACGCCTGGAAGCTGGAAGCACAAAGTTCGCTCACTGTCCCCATCTCAGTTTAGAGCACTCTGACCGAATACACACTTCGATCTGTCTTCATGAATCACAACAATGAATGAGAATTATCTGTGTTGCAAAGTCAGCCAAAGGGAAAGATCATTCGCTTCCCCTTTTTAATCCTTAGTAGCAGAGGGAACTTGAGCGGGTATTTATTCCTCTTGAGTTTGTGATAGAGAATGAAAACATTCACAGAGAGATCGGCAAACCCAAACCGTGAAGAGCTCAGAACAAAGCACCCTCACACCAGTGCGTGTGTGTGTGTGTTTGCGCAATCCATCAGTCTCACTCAGTCTCCATGTGCCTTTTTCTCCCTCTACTCACTATATCCATTATTTCATTTCTTCATATCACTGACACTATAGCACTGTACTCATTTGGTTGAGCTTTCCTCACAGCGAGTCGGTCTCTCCCCTCCACTCAGTGTTTATATTTGTCCTGTGTGCTATTGTTGCCTCCCTGCTATTACACTGGAATAATCTTGGAGCCAATAGGTTTCATACACATACGAATACATATGAACACATTAACACTTCACAACACACCTCTTCATTTACACCCACACATTGCACTGAGGCCAATTGAGTCAGCACATAAAGTAACAATATTGTAATTCTGAGTATCATGCAACAAGATATAGAAGTGTAATACAAATACTGTGTGTTTGTTTTTGGAAAGTGAGATTACATATTGCATTTTCTTTTTTTTATATCTACACTCAAGACATTTCCAAAATGGCCAACTTTGTGTGTGCATGTTTTATATGTCTAAAAAGCAAAAACATAAATGCAACAAGACAAAAACATTCATTTTAAATGAAAATGCAGATAATGTTCAATCTTTCATTCATCTTCTTACTCGCTTATTTCCTAATTTGGGAGTCTGCTGAGGCCTATCCCAGCGTACATAGGGCGAGAGGCAGGGGTACACTATGGACAGATTGCCAGTCCATCTCAGGGCACACATAGACGAACAACCATTCAAACACACATTCACTCCTATGGGCAATTAAGGATCACCAGTCCACCTAATGTACATGTTTTTGGACTGTGGGAGGAAACTGTAGTACCCAGAGGAAACCCATGCAAGTGCTGGGAGATCATGCAAACGCCGCACAGAAAGATCCCTGGCCCGGGAATCACCACTACGCTGCCTGCGGTTAATGTTAACCCACTCAATTTTTAAATACATTTTCCTTAAGCCTCACAAGGAATTCAGTAATCAAACATATACAATGTACAAATATAGCCAAGAAGTTCAAACAAATAAAGGAAATGTCTTCAAGGTTAACATTACTCCTGGTTTGTGTGCAGTTTTTCATAGTCTTCCTATGCCTATTCCTATGTTTCTCCTCTCCTTTATTCATAAAGATAAGCTGGGTTATTTCAACTATATATGTATGGTTCAACAGGGAAAAACAAGACTTCTCCACCATATGTACAGGTTGATTTAGGTTTGTTGATTGTGTGATCTCTATTGTCCGTAAGTCCATGGCTTTTTAATACCTTTTCATTTTTTTATACTAAAGTATAGGTTAGATTAGACTTTTTTTAAACGGTAACAAACATTTTAGTCATTGCTTGAATGATGAAAGTCAACACATTTATCATCTTCTTTTTATTTTTTGTGTGAGCTCATATATAAATAGGAAAAATCCTAAATAAATAAATGTGATAAGAAATATCTGTCTAAATAAAATATATAATCTTAATTTATGTTTCTACATATCTTTATTTAAAGATAATTTATTTGAAACTGTTAGTTTAAAGCAAAATTTGCTGTAGTGTCAAGTGACAAAATACAGAGGTTACTCTTTGAGGTCATGCAGGAAAATCCACCCAGAAATTTCCAAAACCCTCCTAATTTTTTTCTATTTTATCTGCCATTACTCATTCACTGTGTCACACCTTTCCTTACCCCAGTAATATTATAAACCTATCATAACATTAACTCTGTCCGTTTCTATCCAAAGGTCTGTTTCTCTTTTGCCATCTTTTTTACAATATTTTTGTATTTATAATAAAAATTCTAATGAAATAAGTCTAAAAATGTAAATAGACACACTCTTACAGTCTTGCAGCTCCTCTCTGTGAAGGTTAGTGATTTAATGATGTCACAGTCTTTGCTGTTTGTAGTCATAGCAGTTTTTAATTGTTAAAAATGGTGAGTAATGTGACAACAACAACAAAACTTTTACTAATAAATGGTAGGTGTTTTCTTCTGTAACATACATAACTAGTCTAATGTAGAGGTTCTTAATATGCCTTGCTTATATATTTTCCAACACAGTGAGTCAGATTGACTTATATTACATACCCAGTCCCAAGAGCGAATTGCACTGCTATCATTTACAGTTAATATTCTGTATAAAGACACTTTACTGCATCGATTCCACAAGAAGAGATTCTTATTCATCACTGATATGATAGCAATGACAACTTGAGAAAAAACATGAGAAGAAAAATGGGTAAGGATGCATCATTGTTAGCTGGATGTTTATATCCGATATCATCAAAGCAGAGAGACACCTTTCACTCTCGGAGCATACAAAAATAATAAAAGACCTTCATTAACATGCTTCCCTCACCTATAAATATGAAATTAACTGAACACAAGACTGTCTCTGAATGTTGCTAACCTTTCGAACACATAGTGTGTATACGTCAAGAGAGGCTCTCAAATATAAAGGTTACACACTGACCCTGGTACAAACATGGTGTAAGGCAATGTTATACCAGCAGGGGTCAATATCTCTTCACTCTCCAAAATGTTACCATGGTAACACTTATTAGCGCTCCTTAGTATTGTGCAAATACCTTATAATCAGCTTCACAAAATGTTGCACTGTTAGCACTTTGAAAAGACCCTGAATATTTTTTTCAGGACAGTGATTTTGCAATAGTTTCAAATGATAACAGTACATAAAACGATTCCTCAAGCTGTTAAAGCAAATGTTGCCCCCTTTCTTAGATAATGCACATCACCATAGCGTGGTTTAATAATTGCAATATGTAGAAGTTAAAGATACAGACTGACGTTTTGCTGATGTGCTCCATTTGACAACTACATGCTCCAATAATAAGGAAATACATTCTGTATGTATTTCAAAGCCTGTAGTGAAATTACAGCATATCCATAGGTTGGTTAAAAACAAACACCATGGAACTTTTTCCACCAACATAATACATTTTTGTAACAGCATATGGAGTTTTATCTTATACTGAAAATATCAATTTTATTTAACCGCACATATTTGTTATTTGTCGTATATTGGTAGAAGAATGCTGAGGATGGAGGTGGCGCAGGAGGAAAAGAGGAAGTCCAAGGAGTAGGTTTATGGATGGGGTGAGGGAAGATATGCAGGTAGTTGATGTGAAAGAGGCAGATGTAGAGGGCAGGGTAGTGTGGAGAAGAGTGATCCGCTGTGGCGAAAGGAGAAGAAGAAGACATTTGTTATTTGTCACTGCTAGGCAAACATATATAGTATGGAAGTCTTTAACAATCATTACCAGCTCTGAATTATATAAACATCGTTGCAATCTTTTTCAAAGTTGGCCCTTATGAACTTTATTTAAACTTTGAGCCTTTTCTTATTTAGTTCAAATCAGGAAATCTGTCATTTGGGTCATGTGACTCATGCCCACAGTATGAACATGACCCGCTTTCATGGCACTTGTATATAATTAGCCCGGCTTGACATTGGAGTAGGTTTTCTGAGTTTTCTGAGCAAGTGCAATTTGCAAGTTTCACTGAATCTACAGTTAACTGCATTACAAAGTGTAAAACCTTATTCAAGTCAGGTCAGATCATTACTTTACCACATTAAAAATACTTTAACTGTAAACTGAGATCAACTGTATTTGATGCCAACATTTCTAGGATGATGGAAGTGTGCCATACACTAAGAAGAAAAGAAAACCACCAAATGCTAATCCCTATACTTTTTACTGATCTTTCTAAAAATGAAAAAAATAATAATAAAGTCCTGAAATGTAATAGAGGAGCAAGAAGATCTGACAGGCAAGAGTTGGATGAGGTGAAACAAGGACAGCCTCAGAGGATTGCTGCACAACCTTGCATCTTCCTGGATGTGACACATTGCCACGTCTGCAGCTACAACTGTGTCACCGCTGAACTATCACAGTTATGTGTATGCATATTTTTAATTAACTTTAACGGTAAAAATTTTATAACTGGTTTAATTAAAATGCATACCAGCATAGCAAGAATAACAATTCTGTAGGTTGCTTGGCATATGATTATATACCACCATAACCACAAGGTTACATTACAAACAGCAGCTGCATAAAGATCCCAAATTTAATTAAAGTGTGATGTGCACCAAGGCATAAAATATTTCAGCATCGGAGCATCACAACTAATTGAATGTTATAAATTCAATTAACTTAAACAATGTATATCTTATGTCGTTTTATGTTTAAACTTTTTTTGATCATTGTTGTGATAAATAACTGCAAAATACTACAGTGGTGTCAGGTGTTGCTGGCATGTGTGAATTGGAAGTGGGTGGAGTACTTCTAAGTTCCTGCTGCTGATGTGTTTTTTTCTTATTTCCTTTCTATCTGGCTCATACCAAAAACCAAATCTTTTGTTCGTTTTCTCTAGTTAATACTTGCTAATAGATACACCACTTTCACTAACAAATTCATCACAGGTCTCCATGCTATTTCTTATATGTATACAATCACAACCACACACACTCATACGAATGCAGGGGTGCTGTATCTTATTTAAGAATTCAGACAGGAAATCCTGTTACAACGTCTTTTTTGCTTGGCTGATGCACCGCATAACAAAAGAAACAAGCCAGACTAGGCAATATCTACAAATTAAGATCCAATATGGATTCTGTAGAACACAACACTGCAAAAACACTGTCTCATATCTTCAGATATTTTTTTAATATAGATCTATGTTTTAATATAAGTAGACACCTGAAAATATACTTCAAAAGTATAAAGCCTGTAACCTCATGAGTCAGTAATGAAAACATTTCGAGTCCTCTGCACTAGACTGTACATCAAAATAAACATGTACATACTGTACTATACATACAAAGTCGCAAACACAGACAGATGAATAACTGAATGAATGAATGAATGAATGAATGAATGAAGGCAATAATAATAATCTTTCAGTTACCTTAATGAGTTTAGTAACATGATAGTAGTGGTTGTAACTGAAGCAACTAGAAGTATATAATCACAACACTGTTGACATTAAATGAGTACCATCAAAGTATTGCAAATTTACTTTACCATTATATTAGACATACCATAATAATAATCATAAAGTGTGTAAACATGGAAAAAGTTGAGATAGTTCCTCAGAGGTCAATTCTCGGTCCCCTTTACGTGTATTTTACCTTAAAGTGTTAATGTCCCCTCTTTGACAAGGTTTGTACTTGTGTAGTTGACAGTGTATTATAAATCTACTGTTTATATTACTGGATTGTTGGTGCACTGAGGAATTTTCGCCTTATACGGTAAGTTGAGAAATAAACTAGAGAAATAAAGTTTTTGAATTGGAGTTACAGAATGTAAAGTATCAGAATATTATCCGTAAGTAACATTTACAGTCCCAGATAGAAGTTGTCATTTAGTTGATTGGATAGATTACAGATTGCTTTAAACTAAATAACACTTTTTATTGCAGGAAGCGCACATATTTAAATAAAAAAAAGAAGCGCAAATTACCGTAAATGTCCGTCTCCATCCTCTCGCTTTATTTCACTTTGTGATATGTAAATACTTTTCCGGTTATTTGGTTCCTCGTGCTATTAACATCGGCTTGAGCGCCACTTTGCTTTTTCACTCCCTCAGTATCAGTCGCCACCACGTGGCCACGTACGACCACTCAGTCCTCTGTGTGTGTGTGTGGGGGGGGGGGGGGTCACTACAGTATGAAGTGTGTAAAAAAACTTCATTGAAGGGTTTAAAACTATGTTTTTTATTGTCCAGCAGAGGGCGTAAATATAATAATTTCCATAGCTAAACGCCGCCCTCTAGTGGGGAATTCAGGACCATGTTTTTGTAATGTATTGCAGTGGTCCGGTAAAGAAGGAAAGGGGGGAAGGTCTATTTTTATATTTTTATTTTCTCCAACTAACTTCACTGCAAACGTTTTTCAGGAAGAAACGAGCAAAGGACTGTCAGCAAAAAGAAAACTGCATTAAAAAAGTACTAAGTTTCTTAGCGGTCATTCATTCATTCATTCTCCTATCCTATCCTATCCCAACGCACATAGGGCGAAAGGCAGGATTACAACCTTGTACAGGTGACCAGTCCATCGCAGGGCCCTAGATGTTATTGTAATTGAATAATACAAAATTCAATTATTGCATTCAGATTACATACTATGAACAGAAAAGGTTTTTGCTATTAGAACTCTATCTGCTCCGTGGAAAAAACCCTGAAATTGGTCCGATAGAAAAAAATAACAAATAAAACTTCTCTAGTCGGACACCAGGTGTCATGTTGCTAGACTCATGC
Organism: Pseudolaguvia tuberculata; assembly: GCA_026260255.1. NCBI lineage: Eukaryota > Metazoa > Chordata > Actinopteri > Siluriformes > Sisoridae > Pseudolaguvia > Pseudolaguvia tuberculata. Next base: position 1,629 of record JAOTRA010072606.1, on the reverse strand, counting down.
AGCCTTAGACTGAAAGAGAGAGATACTCTTGAGTGTTTTTAAAAGTTTTAATAGATACTGTTTACTTTGGAGTCTTACAGAACTAAAGGGCAAAACAACAACCGATTAGTGAATTTACATTGTGTACAGATCACTCATTATCTTATCAAATAATTTTTCTTTCTTAGGTATATAGGAAGAAAATGAAGAAAACTGAAAGATTGATACATGTTAAATCTGCTGTCATTTCCTTAACCATTGTATAAGAGATAGTTTGAAGGCCTAATTTGTTTTTTGTCATTTACTGTCTTGGTAATATTCTAGATATGATTGCTGTGTGATTGTATGTGCTTGATAACCGTGCAGCCCAGGGGCCCATCATGATACCCTGCACTGTGGCCTGTTATGAGTTCCGTCACTTATCACTTTCTGTGTTGACACAGGACATAGAGTAAAATTTCACTGGCTGTCCAGACAGCGGAGACAATAATCTTTTCTAAAAATGAGAATGAGAGTTCTTAAACAAAGATCTCTTGACTAACCACTTTAAATAAAAAATAAAAATCCCAATATGCATGTTTTTCCCTCAGTAAAAACTGCATTCACTCTCTTTAACAGGATTTCAGCCTGATGACATTCCTAGAGCCTGACCTATTTTTATTCGCATGAGAATATGTTTTTAACTGAGACTATATAATACTTCTAACCAGGAGTGCTGGATGATTTTAAGGGCCCATGCTTTTTGGGTTCCCCCAGACATTATTAGTTTTTATAGTAACAGTCTCATAGTAACGGAATTGGTGTGGTCACAAATTACCTTTAAATTTCTTTTGTCATTTTTGCAATTCTTCAAGCAACACACAAAACACAGAAACATTTCTTCTAGTCACAGACTTGCATTTTTGTCATAGTTTCCTTATTAAACATCTGCACAGATTTATGTATGTCACAGCCTCAATCACACTCAAAATAAAAGACCTTCTAAAGTTTTTATTGAAACACTAAATAACAGATTCTGCCACAGACATGCACAGAACCTGAACCTCCCTGAGGTAAAAAGAACAGGGTCAATGAGAGGTTCGCTTTGTTTTGTGTTCTAATAATATAGAAAACCTGTTTGAGAAAGCACAAGAGATTTGGTCCTTAGCAAATGTAGGTTACATCTTATATCATTGTCATATATTACATAAATGACAGGAAACACTCATATAATTTACTCATTATTGTGGTCATATTATCAGATACAATAATTCAAATACATGCATTGGACTGGCGAACTGTCCAGGGTGTACCCCTGCCTCTCGCCCTATGTGTTATGGAATAGTCTCTAGCGGATCCATGTGACCCTGAATTAGGGAATAAGCGGGTAAGAAGATGAATGAATAATTTAAATTCATTTCATTCATAAGGTGAAGGCTATAAAATTAAAAAAATATATATATATTTATGAAGCTGAATTATCTGTACTATAGTCAGGTTGATGATGTCACGCTTACCCTTGTATCTCTCTCTCTCTTTCTCTCTCTCCCTCTCTCTCTCTCTCTCTCACACACACACACACACACACACAAACACACACATACACACACATACACACACACACACACACACACACACACACACACACACACACACACACACACACACACA
>JAOTRA010072582.1:0-13971 GCA_026260255.1 Pseudolaguvia tuberculata | reverse complement strand
TGCTTGGTGGAGGTGGGAATCGAACCCCGGTCTTCCTGATATTAGTCCAACACCTTAACCACTAGGCTACCACTTCCTATCGATTGTTGATCCCTATATTCAGTTTAATGTCAGCAAGTTTAAGGCTACTTGAAAAGTGTGAGATGTTCATTACAGGTGAGGTGGAAAACCTTGTTTCTGCTGAAACTGAGAAAACCAGTGTGAGATTGACTAATTGGCTCGAACATTAGCAGCAGAGCTACAGTCACTGCACTGAACGGTGGAGATAGCTAACAGTTTTCTTCATTTGGCAGGTATCCTTATCTACAGTGACTTATCTACATGTTTCTTTTACTATACAACTGAGTAATTGCATGTTAAAGGCCTTGCTTTGGGACCCAGTAGTGGAATCTTGGTGGTGCAGTGAATCAAACAATGATTATTCATTTTCTTACCCGCTTATTCCCTAATTTGGGGTCATGGGGGCCTGCTGGCGCCTATTCCAGCGCACATAGGGCGAGAGGCAGGGGTACACCCTGGAAGGGTTGCCAGTCCATCACACGGCAACACATAGACAAACAAGAGAACATGCAAACTCCGCACAGAAAGATCACCAGACCGAGAATCGAACCTTCTTGTTGTGAGGCGATCGTGCTATCCACTACACCACCGTGCCGCCCACCTTGATCTTCCATTTAGTTATTCAACACTCTAACCTGCTCTACCACTTTATGGCTACCACTTCCCTTATAGTTCTACTACTTGACTTATGGATTATTACAGCATTTGCAGTTGTATTTTGTTTATAATTGGGATTCAAGTGCCTTGTGCAGACAGGCTATATTTTGGGTAAATATTTTAGGTAAACATTATAACAATGTTTCCCTGGCAGGGGCCTTTTTAGGTGTATTTTGATTGTTCTCCTCATGCTTGCGTAGGTTTACTCCGGGGTCTCTGTTTGCCTCCCACAGTTCAAAAATATCTGGTTAATATCTGTTAGCTAGTTTTTTGATTCAAAATTGCCCGTAAGAGTGAGCATGGTCGCCTAACAACAAGAGGGTGCCGGGTTCGATTCCCGGGCTGGGGATCTTTCTGTGCAGAGTTTGCATGTTCTTCCCGTGCTTGTGTGAGTTTCCTCCGGGTACTCAGGTTTCCTCCTACAGTCCAAAAACATGCAGATTGGTGATTCTAAAATTGTCCATAGGAGTGAATGTGTGTGTGAATGGTTGTTTGTCTGTGTGTTGCCCTGAGATGGACCAGGGTGTACCCCCGCCTCTCACCCTATGTGAGCTGGGATAGGCACAGGCAGACCACAGTGACCCTATTAGGGAATAAGCGGGTAAGAAGATGAATGACTGAATGAATGAATAAACCAGGACAGTATACTTAGTTATAAGTACTACTATTCGGTAATATTAAGATATTTATTATTCCAAAATATTAAATAAACAGTTTCATTTAAACTTTTCTAACTGCAGATCCCTGGGATGGACTGGCGACCCGTCCATCCAGGGTGTGCCCCCCGCCTCTCGCCCTATGTGTGCTGGGATAGGCGCAGCAGACTCCCGTGACCCCGGATTCGGGAATAAGTGGATAAGAAGATGAATGAATGAACTGCAGATCCTGTAATGTGTATCTCTCTCCAGCAGGAGACAGTAAAGCTTTATTTTTTTTAGTATTCCAACCTCTCTATCTTTTCACACATATCCTGGAGAGTTAATTGCTGAAATCCGCTTAACAAGGAAGCACGTCTCATTACACGCGGCCTGCAGAGCTGGATGCCTGGAAAATCCAGCAAAATCCTACCATTTTCATTTGACAGCCTGTATTGCTTTAAAAGTTGCAATGCATTAAAAATCCCTGGGTATTTTCTCTACTGGATTTATATGCACTGTTAGCGAGATGAGCAAATTAACATCATTTTTTTTTTAATTATGCACATTTTCATAATACATTTTATACGTTATGTGAGTAACTGGCAGGTATACTGTATCTTACTCTGGCTTTCCATGGGGAGTTGGAAAGTAGATTTGAAATAAATTAAGCCTATTTAATATCTGTTATGATGGTAAGTGGTGGGGTCGGTGGTGGCTCAAATGGTTAAGGTGCCAAGTTGTTGACCAGGAAGACCTGGGTTCAAGCCTCACCATCACCAAGGAAAAACCTGGGCTCAAGTTCACCACTGTTGGGTCCTAAAGCAAGACCCTTAACTCTTCCTGCTCCAGGGGCGCTGTACAATAGCTGACCCTGCGCTCGGACCACCAACTTACTAAGATAGGAATATGTAAAAAAAGAATTTCTCATGGGATCAATAAAGAATATCAAAAAAAGAATCAGATTTTTCCTTTTAACTTGGCAGAGAAGTGATTGGATGAAAGCATTTGTAATGTAACAGACCCTTTGTGTGCAGGTGTTTGTAGAGTTTGGGTGTAACTTGCCTGTTTATGTACAATTTCTGGGCTAGAAGCTGCCAGTCTTTGCCTTTGGCGTTGGCTGTGTCAAAGGTGGCACAAATCCTCTGCCGTATGGAGAAGGGAATTTTGAAAGCTTTGTCCCCAGTTTGAGAGGAAATAGTAGACTGTGACTGACTGAAAAATGGCACCACTTCTCTTTGGCTCTGGAATAAATAAATAAATAAATAAATAAATAAATAAAACCTAAAATAAATAGTAAGCAGTGAAATTTGAGTCTTTTTTAGAATATGTGAAACTTGACTAATTGGCATGACATGATTATGCTAATATCGAGTTATGTATGCTTTTAGTGAAGTTTCAAGGATCAGTTGTGTTGCATGTTCTTCCCGCACTTGCGTGAGTTTCTTCCTGGGACTCCTGATTTTCTCCCCCAGTCCAAAAACATGCAGGTTAGGTCGATGAACACATGAACACATTATAAATTAATATAAATGAATTTTTGAAACTTTAAAAAGTTATTAAAACTAGCATGTCTGAATACTGCACCATGTTCACAGCCTCTCATTCATTGCGTTGAATATATTATATCCTGGTACTCTGGTGCTGGTAAAAAAAAAAGATTTGGGTTCATGCTTTACTGAGGGTGCCTGTGTATTCTGCGAACCTCATCCATGGTGGTGGAAATCTGCAGGATCTTTTCATGACCTTTGACCTGCCTCACGCTGATCTTACATGAGAGCTGATTGGCTGCTATATTGTGGCACTGCAGAGAGAAGGCACAACGCAAAGGGGATGCAGTACTGCACCAGACCCGAGTGTAAAAGAACTCCTGTGGAGATTTAGGAGAGAGAGAGAGAGAGAGAGAGAGAGATTGAATTCAGGATTAGAGGCTCTTTTAAGGTCCACCTTTCGCACAAAGTAGATTCAGAGTCAGGAGATATTTGAAGATGTTTCTGTCCTATTAATTTTTAAAAAATGAACTAGAAGATGACAATTTTCACCACAAGAATGTCAGTAAATTGTCCTGGCATAGTGGTTCTAGCGGAACAGCAAGTGTGCCACTTGGTTGAATATTTTTTTTTAGCTATATGAATGATTCTTGCTGAGATTTGCTCCACTGATGCATTGCATTTTACAGACATGTCGTATGGGAAAAATGATCCACGGCGTGGTGGAGGAACAGGATACATTTATTTGAATCAGAAAGCAAGGAAGTAAAGAAGAAGAAATATTACTTATACTTCTAAGTAATACATCAAAGAACGGTAAGTTTTTAAAAACACAAAGTGCTTGAAAGCCTAGCAATTTTGTCCTGATTAACCCCACCCCCACACACACATACATTTTTGCCAACTGTTCCCAGTTCCTAAAAAAACTGATGAATAAGATTTAATGATAACATTTCCAGCATTACTTGGAAGCCATTAACCATAATGATGTACAAAAGTGTTTTAAAGTTTGTAAATTCAATACAATGAAGAGAAGACAAAAAACGTTGGTTCTAAAGTGATTAATGCTCTAGGATTAGACCCTTAACAAGATGGGATAGGAGAAAAAGAAGGACTAGGTACTAATGCATATGTAATAAAAACTGTCAGTCTACTTCAGTGTGCCCAATAGGGCTCAATACCATCTCATTTGATTATGAAGAACCCGATTCCATGGGTCAGAGTACACTCAACTTGGAGCATGGCACCCTCCAAGGACTATTTTCTGCGAATTTCCTGGTTGCTTACGCCCTCCGTACGTGACCTTTCGCTGTTACGATGGACTTATGTGTTCTCATAGAATTTTCACTCAGGAAACCATAGTTAGTTATTTCCATTTATTTAGAACATTAAGCATGTTAAGAGCATGCTGCATTATCTTTCTTTTTTATAAAAAATTTTCTTCTTTTTCATCACACCTACTTTTAATATTGTTAAAATAAGATACTACGATAATAAGCCTGGAATGGAATAGCATTAAAATGTGAATAAAGAAAAATAATACATGTATGTAGAATTATTAAGAAGAATCAACAAGTGTCCTTTATGTTCTGTGGAGTACAGTTCTTCAAGTTTCTACTTTGAATTATACACCTGTGCACCACACTCACATTATAACAGTGTGTAACTATTGGGTTTCTATTTCTTTTATGCTCTTTTAAGAACAAAAACTCAAAATGATACATTTCCATACTTTTTCTAATATTATAGTTTGTGGCATAATAAAAATGAAAAGATTGAGGCTGAACCTGACAAGTGGAGAAGGGTTTGATGTTCCAACTATATTGAGGTGTAACATCCTGGATGGAGATCTGCAGGTTAGAGTAGCTTCTACTGAAGAAGAGAGTGCACGGCTCTCCCAGGAGACGACTGCACTGAGTTTGCTCCAACCACAACACCTCCTACACGCAAAAGAAAAGTGAGAGAACCTAAGGTTAATTGGAAGCAAATGGAGATTGTATTCAGGCATAAGGGAGAATGAGCAAGTGAATGAGAGGTTAGATATAAAGTAGGAGAAGTGTGAAACAAGGACAGACTGGCTGATGAAAATGGTGAGTCTGAAAGTCAGTGAGTGTGAATGATTTGCAGAACATAGATTTATGCAGCAATGAAATGGGACTTCCAAAATTAATGTTCAATTTCTCTAGTTGTAGCTTATTATCTGTACCGCACATGGGAGTGCCTTTTACATTACCTCTGTGTGCAGTGCAAATTGCACTTTAAAAGCTAATGTGGTAAAAATTCAACTACTGAACTATTGACAATGCTCTGTGTACAAAACCCCTGAGATCCTGAAAAAACAAGGTGAAATATGGATGTTCTGCCCTCAAGCCTTCAAAGTACTGAACACTTTTGGGATGAACTTGAACGCAGAATATAAGCTGAATAGGGAAATTCACCCAATTTATAATTCACAATATGGTGGACAGCCTTTCCAGAGATGTTTAAATCATTGTAGGATTAATAGTAGAACTAAATTTGGTATAGTATTGTACGGATGGATTGTCTACGATGGTTCAGACAGTAAAGTTGCCGAAGAACTTAAGAAACGTTAACAGCACGATGGTATAAAACTGTACATTCCTTGTCTAACCCCTAACTGTCATTAATACCAATGACGGATTATATTGTATTGCTATATGGAACATTCATTCATTCATTCATTCATTCATTCATTCATCATCTTACCCGCTTATTCCTTAATTCAGGGTCACGGGGGTCTGCTGGCGCCTAGCCCAGCGCACATAGGCCGAGAGGTGGGGGGGTACACCCTGGACGGGTTGCCAGTCCATCTCAGGGCAACACATAGACAACCAATCATTCACACACACATTCACTCCTATGGACAATTTACAATCACCAATCCACCTAATCTTCATGTTTTGGAAACCCACACAAGTGCGGGGAGAACATGCAAACCGTACTATCCAATGAGACACCATGCCACCCTGTACTTTGTTCAGTATACATATATTCCATGTATATCTAATTATATATTTGGCAACTGCAATTTGTTGTCTTGTTACCATGTACAATGGTTGAAAGCATACACTCGCATCATCATCATCCATATGCTTTTAATGTTTTTTTTTTTAAATGTCCCTGGCCTGTACAATGAATTAATTCTAGTCTGCATATATTCCATGCATAATAGAATGAGGCAATTATGTTCTCAAGCTTAGTACTTACACCCCAAAGGTGAATAAATAACAGTAATTTTGCTCAAGTCCTCTAAAAAGATGACTAAATTAAATTGACCCTATCTGACAATAATACCCTGAGTCCCACGATCATATAACCTATAACATATAAACATGGGCTCCTATTCAAATCCTATAGCACCAAGATGGGGAATCTTCCAATACTTTTTACAAGCCAAACCCCTGTCTTCAGCATGCATCAGAAGAAAGTATTGAAATAATATTCAAATAGGTTTTAACATACTTTTGCAAATAGCAGTGTGTGTAGCATAAAGAGCTAAGCAGAAACACTTAAATCTAATATGTACACATAAGAGATGACATGTAGACTACAGAATTTCTAATATCAAGATAAATGTATAAATCAGCATCCTTGATTTCAGATTTAACTCTCATTTCTTTGTGCTCAAGCTGTCAAAGTCCAATGACTGAAACCAGGAACAAGACCGGTCACTGCAACTCAGTCACCGTCTAGCCATCTACAGCTATCCATCCTCAGCAACAGTAAGAACTTTCAACTGATGAGCTTTCAACCAGATAAAGGGCAATAGCATGTATCAGAAAATTGAGAGCTTTGAAGCAGCAAGTATAGCTTGATGGGTGATTTTTATCACTGCAGCCATTTAAACTTAACAGAAATGACGACTATCTTTGCTGACTGTAAGGCACAGCCAAAATATCGGCGTGTTTTGGTTACATCACTTAGATGTTGCCAATGTTAAGATTATATGTTTAAAGACAGGGTTGTTGTTCCAAGTATTGAAAAGCTATCTATTTAGTCACATTGACGTAACATCTACTGCTTTTTATGTTATTTATAATCTTAAAACATAAATACATACAAATAGGTTGCATGTTGTCTAAAAGTGTTTGGCATATCACCTGAAAGGCATGCAGTGTGTCATCCACGCAGTAAACTCGGAGTGTGTAAATATCACTCTCTAAGCTTCCAAACACTGCAATACGAAGTCTTTTTACTGCAGATTCACTGATAGGTGTTCCAACTAGAGCGTAGCAGCCAGGCTGATCCACGAGAACAAAGAAGCGTCGTGACTCCAGAACACAGTAACACGAAGCGCTCTCTTCCTTTATCCACATCACATCCTGTTGAAAAAATACATGCCATTATAGGTCTGTACTAACTCATTCATAAGACTTGCATCACTCGGATTTTTGGTAGTCTTAAGTGATTTTATTGTGCATGGGAGAACTTGTAAAACTTGTGTCCTGGCTGTATTAAGTCATTTTCAGTCATTTATATTCTATTTCTTAATTTAGGGTCACTGTGGTCTGCTGGAGCCTATAACAGTGCACATAGGGCAAAAGGCAGAGTCACCAGTCCATTGCATTTTGCATTTTTCACAAAAATATAGTGACAAAACAGGGGTCCCTGTGATTCAAGTCCTACTGATGCTAAGGCACAGTAGAGCCTGATGTCATAGAGCTCCCACTGAGACCTTGTGGCAGGAGTAGCTATTTTTAAATCTCAGCCGCTAAGTGAGAGACCTGGCTGACTTTACAAGCATAGCGCCCCAACATATTAAGCACTGGTGAAGGTTGTAACCAGGTTGGGTGTAATATAAGGAAAATCATAAGAAAGGTGTCATGGCCTTGGAATAAGCCGTACTCTTCGAGTAGTCACTAGATTTGGAGTTCCCCACTCTAACACAGATGTTAAAGAGTACCAACTATTTGGTGATGCTACAATTGAACAGAAACTGGCTTGCAATCTGTCCTGGGTTGCATTATCCCCAATGGCCTCTATACTAACTACTAAGTCACTCCAAAACACCTACATGGCAGAAGGTTCTGCTGGTGCATCTCTGCACATTATACTTTAAATGCAGGCAAATGATGACTTGGTAAGGGACTTGTATTAGGATGTAGTGGTGGATACAAATGTGATACAAGAACTGCAAAAGGCTGGTGAGCCTGACGTATATGGTGGAAAATGGTAGAGCTTTCCTTCTTTTCTTCTCTCTTTTCAGAAATTCAGTTAAATCTATAGGTTCTAGGAGGCAAAAAACCAATCAGTTGCATCCTAGAACCTTCTGCCCCACCACATACAAGTGTCGCTTTAGGGCACTGGGCTAAGGGTTCTAAATATACCAGAAACCAACCTTGAGAGACTGACTTCCATAGTAGACTTTATGACAGCAAGGAAATTTCTACAAACTGTGTCAGTAGGTTCTGCAAACAGTTCAATTCAGCTTTAAATTGCCACAAACTGACTGCTTGACAGCTCCAGTTATAAGTCCAATAGTTTATCACAATAGACCTCAGAAAAGCATAGTTCCACATATCAGCATAGGAATTTCCTAAATTTGATTTCACGGGCAAAGCATTCCAAACATCTACCTTTTGATCTCTCTCTGTCACCTTGTTCATTCATTCATTTCAATTACATAGACAACTAGCTAATAGTAGACTGGTCACATCAACAAGTAGTTCAGTATAGAGATGCTGTTCAAAGGCTAAGACTCAATTCTATGAAGAGCATTTCCTTTGACCATAACCTATTTAGAGGTTGTCTGGGTTTAAGTCACAATGCAGGCCAGGCTTCCGCAAGCCCCATATTGTTTCCTCAACACTTATGAGGAAATTAAAGGGGCACTCATTTACAGTCTGAGTTTTAAAGGCTACTAAGTTTATGGCGACAGTGTTAAACCTAATTTATAATGTTTTTCCCTGAATCAAGGCCCCACTTTAATGTCTTTAGGCTATGGAGGGACGATGCAAGGTTTGGAACTGGGTTTTTTTTGTCATCTTGTAATGCTTATAATGGATGCTTCCCTTACTGGCTGGTGGGCAGTCAGGCCTGTGGGAAGAAACCACCTAACTTGAAACAATGTTTCCAGTCTGACTACACAGACTCAAATGTCTCTTTAATTAAACCAAAAATCTGCTTTTTATTTGCTGAAATAGACTTATAAAGAATTAGCTGTTTTATGGGTAGGAAGGCTGGCAAAAGTAAAAGTATGACCTTCAGGTAGCAAAAAACCCCACAAAAAACACAGCATTCATTTTCTTACCCGCTTGTTCCCTGATTCAAGGTCATAGGGGTCTTCTGGTGCCTATCCCAGCGCACATAGGGCGAGAGGCGGGAGTTCACCTTGGTTGGGTCGCCAGATCTCAGGGCAACACATAGACAAACAACCCTTCACACACACACACATTCACTCCAATGGACAATTTAGAATCACCAATCCACCAAATCTGTATGTTTTTGGACTGTGGGAGGAAACCGGAGTACCCAGAGGAAAGCAGGGAGAACATGCAAACTCCGCACAGAAAGATCCCTGGCCTGGGATTTGAACCTGGGACTTTCTTGTTGTGAGACGCCTGTGCTATCCACAATGCCACTGCTCCCGCCCCTTAATCATAGCAAATGAATACAAATAAAAATATTTCTAATGAAAAATTCTATCCTTTACCAATTAATGTTTGATAATTAGGATAACTGCAGGTGTGCATGTAAACTAATGCAACTAAAATTCCAAGTACATAGTTTGTTCTGCTATCATAAAAATAAATCAAAATTTTACAGACCTCCCAGTTGTTTCCATGAGTTTGTCTCTTCAATCTTACACTCCAGTCCTCCGAGACATCTGCACAGTGTGATATCGTCAAGGCGACAGGGCATGACAAAATTATATCTGGCGGACCAAATGAGACCTCTGGACTCAGAAGAACCTCATCTTCAGCTAGAACACTAAAAAGAAAAAGAGAAATGATTATTATAACTGAATGCATAGTCTATATTGTTTGTTATTCAATTTATTTAAATGTTACAAAACAACAATATAGTACTACACACATGGTGGCATGGTACCTCTGGGGCAGAATCTGGCAGCTTTGTTGTGTTTGGACTTACAGTGGGTAAAAGTATTCAGACCCCCTTAAATTTTTCAATCTTTGTTATTGTCACGATGTGAGAGCACGCTTTATTTCAGTTAGTACAACTTAAACATGCTCACTCAAAAATGAGACTATAATAAAACCGCTCATGAAGTCCGACCTAGAGATACTTTTACTGAACTCAAAAAAGGACTCGGAACTAGGAACAGGAAAACACGAACAGACAATCCTGAACATGTAACTGCAAACAAACAATAATCCACACTTACTTAAATAACGCACCATCGCCCGGATGCTTGATCGCATCCCAAATCTGGTTACTTGCGTAGAAGGGGTAGTGTCGTTATATTGCAGTCATTGGCAGAAATCATTTAAGTTCATTTGTTCCTCATTAATGTACACACAGGTCCCCATGTTGACAGAAAAACACAGAATTGCTGACATTTTTGCTGATTTATTAAAAAAAGAAAAACCGAAATGTCACAGGGTTTTATGTATTCAGAACCTTTGCTGTGACACATATATATTTAACTCAGGTGCTGTCCGTTTCTTCTGATCATTTAGATGGTTCTACACCTTCATTTAAGTTCAGCTGTGTTTGATTTTACTGATTGGACTTGATTAGAAAAGGCACACACCTGTCTATATAAGATCTTACAGCTTACAATCCATGTCAGAGCAAATGAGAATCAAAAGAACTGCCTGAAGAGCTCAGAGACAGAATTATGGCAGGGCACAGATCTGGCGAAGGTTACATGAAAAATTTCTGCTGCACTTAAGGACCCTAAGAGCACAGTGGCCTCCATAATCCTTAAATGGAAGACGTTTGGGACGACCATAACCCTTCCTAGAGCTGGCCATTTGGACAAACTGAGCTATTAGGGGAGAAGTGCCTTGGTGAGAGAGGTAAAGAAGAACCCAAAGACCACTGTAGCTGAGCTTCAGAGATGCAGTCGGGAGATGAGAGAAAGTTGTGGAATGTCAACCATGACTGCAGCCAGTTGAGGACGACTAGTTGCAATTAAAAGAAAGATGAATGTACAGAGTACAGAGATATCCTGGAAAAAAACCTTCTCCAGAGTGCTCAGGACCTCAGAATGGGCCAAAGGTTTATGTTCCAACAAGACAATGACATTTAAGCACACAGCTAAAATGAAGGCGTGGCTTCACAACAACTCTGTGACTGTTTTTGAATGGCCCAGCCAGAGCCCTGACTTAAACACAATTGAGCATCTCTGGAGAGACTTAAAAATGGCTGTCCACCAACGTGGACACAAAATCATGTTATTTGATCCAAAGGGTGCTTCTACTAGATGTTGAGTAAAGGGTCTGAACAGGATATTTCAGTTTTTCTTTTTTAATAAATCAGCAAAAATGTTACCAATTCTGTGTTTTTCTCAATATGGAGTGCTGTGTGTACATTAACATGGAAAAAAATATTTAAAATAACTTTAAAATGAAAAACTTAAATCTTTTTCTTCCTTTGAGCTGTTCCCGTTAGGGTTGGCCACAAAGGATCGCTCATCTCCACACTATCCTATCCTCTACATCTGCCTCTTTCACCCCAACTTTCACCACATACATAAACTTCCTCTTTTCCTCCTACCCAGCACCTCCATACTCAGTATTCTTCTACCAATATACTGCATGTCCCTCCTTTGCACATGACCAACCTAGCCTCTCTCACCTTATTTCTAAAACATCCTATGTGCGTCATCCCTCGAATTAAAACATTTTTAATTTGGTCACTCCTGCCACACTTCTCCATTCACTCCACTCTGCCTGCACTCTTTTCTTTACTTCTCTAACACACTTCATTACTTTGCACTGTTGACCCAGGTACTTAAACTCCTCCACCTTCACTACCTCTTCTCCCTGCAACCTCACCACTCCATTATCTTCCCTCTCATTCACACAGATGTACTCTCTTACTTACACTGTCCTCAGACCCTCATGTCCAGCACTGCCCTCACATACTTCTCTGTTACACCTGACTTCCTCATACAATAACACAACTCCTCTCTCGGAACCTTGTCGTATGCTTTCTCTATACTTCTCAATCAACATCCTCAAAGCAAAGATGGCATCTGTAGTACTCTTCCTTGGCATTAAACCATGCTGTTGCTCCTAGATAGGCACCTCTTCCCTCAGCCTAGCTTCCACTACTCTTTCCCATAACTTCATGGTGTGACTCATCAACTTTATGCCTCTGTAGTTACGGCATGTTTACACATCTCCATTATTCTTAAAAATCGGTAACAGAACCCTCCTTCTTCATTCCTAAGGCATCCTCTCACCTTCCAAAATCCTTTTAAATAATTTAACCAGAAAGTCCACGGCCATCTACAGTTACTGTTAGGCACTTGGCAGACGCTCTAATGCAGAGCGACTTACATTTGGTCTTTTCATAACTGAGCAATTGTGGCTAAAGGGCCTTGCTCAAGGGTCCAGAGTGGTTACTTGATGGAGGTGGGAATCGAACCCCGGTCTTTCTGGTATTAGTCCAACACCTTAAACACACTTTTACTGGAATGCCATATGGTTCAACCGCTTTCCACTCTTCATCCTCCTAATAGCTGCTCTCACTTCTGTCTTACTAATCCTATCTACATCCTGTTCCACCAGCTCCATAATCATCCAACCTGTTCGCTCTCATTTTCCTCATTCATAAGCAGCTCAAAATACTCTCCCACTTTCTCACGGAAAAGGACTTTATTTCGTGCAGGACTTTATTTCCTGCACGAAATAAAGTCCACCAAAGTGCAACTTCTTCTACTCTTATACCCTATGCTTTTTGTTCTTCTTAAAATATGTGTTCAGCACTGCCATCTCTATCCTTTTAGCGAAGACTAACACCATCTGCCCTTCCACATTCATCTTCTTAAGGCTATACCTAACATTACCTCCTCATCACCTCTGTTCCCTTCACCACCATGACCATATAATTCTGTGCTCCTATCACCAATCTTTCATGCCTAGCTACACTCTCTACCACTCTATCTAACTCACTCCAGAATCTTTCCTTCTCCTCCATCTCACAACCTACTTATGGAGCATAAGCACTGATGATATTTACCAGTGCTTACCAGCCTCATGTTCATCACACTATCAGAAACTCTCTTCGCCTATACCACACTCTAAATGTACTCTTTCTTCAGGATTACACCTACACAATTTCTCTTTCCATTTAAACCATCATCAAAACAAGTAAAATTTACCTTCAATGTTCCTGGCCTTACTCCCTTTCCACCTGGTCTCCTGAACATATCCACCTTTCTACGCTCCATCATGTCAGCTAACTTTCTCCCTTCACCAGTCATAGTAACAAGATTTAATGTACCCACCCTAACCTTCTGTAAGGACTGTGACGCTGGAGGACCGTCTTAAGAGGGCGCCCTCGCCTGAATATTGATGGTCTGTTTCCTGGCTTTGGGAATTGAGCGTGGGCTCTCTTTATAAGCAGGAGGTCCTCTGGAAAATGCCGCAAAGTATTGTTGCCCAGGCCTTTGCCAAGCACTCTGATTATATGTGAATTAGTTTACTAGTTGGATTACTGGACTTTGGATTGTGGACCTTGACTCTGATTTTGGATTGTGATTTGGACTTTGGTTGCACAGTGTTTTCCCCTGTTTTAACCTGGAATAAACTACCCTGACTACTGCATAATGGATCCGGCTGACCCCTCTATGCCTTCGCTGTCACACCTGCACTCTTCTACACTTCTCTTTCGCGTGCCATCTCTGTAGACTTCTACCTACTCTCCTTCTCCTCCTTTGGCCAACAGCAGCCCAATTTCCATCGGTACCCTGTTGGCTAACAGCACCTGTGGCGGTCGTTGTTAACCAATCCAGTATGATATTCTGCATTGTGATCCGCATATTTGATTTGGCACAGTTTTACGCTGGATTCCTAACGTAACCCTCTCCATTTATCCGGTCTTGGAACCGGATAAATTATTCATTCATTCATCTTCTTACCCGCTTATTCCCGAATCACGGGGGTCTGCTGCGCCTATCCCAGCACACATAGGGC
>JAOTRA010072561.1:0-13977 GCA_026260255.1 Pseudolaguvia tuberculata | reverse complement strand
ACACACACACACACACACACACACACACACACACACACACACACACACACACACACACACACACACACACACTAAACCATGTCCTTTTTCAGCCAAACTGCAAAAGGAAAAGGAAGTGTAAACCCTCAAACAATTTCCGGGAGACAATAACTTCCCAGAAGTTTACATTTACTAGTGGTAATTTGTAAGATCTTGTACACTACGGGTTCGAACATCGTACAGTGTATCGTTACATCTGAGAAACATGACATTTTTGACCCACCCACTCCCGAACCTCCCGGTAAATCCACTCATAATTACCACAATTTAGTGGCGTTTGTGCAGGTTTACCTTGTAACTACAGCGTATCTGAACCATTGTGTACATTCAGCCATCCAATTGTAGTGAATCAGTGAAATTAGATCGGAATTCGGATTAAATCGAAATACAAGATATTATCAATGATGAGATTAAAAAAAAACAGCTTCATTTGTGTCATATTCATTCATTCATTCATTCATTCATTCATTCATTCATTCATTTTCTAACCTGCTTTCTCCCTAATTCGGGGTCACGGGGTTCTGCTGGAGCCTATCCCAGCACAAATAGGGCAAGAGGTAGGGATGGGTTGCCAGTCCATTGCAGGACCACACACACACACACACGGTGGTATGGGATGGGATAGAGAAGGTCTCAGCATGCTGCCCACGAGACTATGACACCAACAAGGAGGTTATTTTTCTACACAACACACTGAAATACCAAAAGGAATTTTCGACAGGAACAAAAGGGGAAAAAACCGAAGCTAAAATAAAAAACAGTATGTGGGTGTGAATCTACTCCTCGGTTCTCATAAACAGCCAGACGTCTTACCATAGACCGCAGTGAAAACGCTTAAAAAAAGAAAAAGGTGAGAGAGGTGTTCGCTGCATGTGGAATGCTGAAGACAACCTTTCTTTCTTTCTTTCTTTCTTTCTTTCTTTCTTTCTTTCTTTCTTTCTTTCTTTCTTTCTGTGATCTACAGATCACTGACGACAATCGGAGCAATGACAGCTCAGGCCGTCCGGTGACAATCTGGCTTATCGGCATGAGTTAACAGCTCTGAGATCGCTTCAGCACAGGAAGAAAAGAATGAAAGAAAGAAGGAGAAAGAGGAGAGACTTGGTTGGACAGAAATCTACAGTCACATTTTATGAGATAGTAACAGTTTAACCAGTAACAGGACACTCGCTAACTGATCGGGGGATCACGGGTTTTTTTTCCCATTACTACTCATTTTCATTAAAGGGGAAAAAGAATCATACCATCATGAGTGAACATTTACTGTGTGTGGGATTTACATATGACCTGATCAGGCCACCAGAAATAAATAACAGCTTGGTGGTGAACCCACAAGGAACTAAATGCCCCCCCCTCCCTTGAGGAATAATAAATAAATAAATAAATAAATATAAATATATATAAAGGGAATCCCTCCTGATTTTTGAGGACCCATTACTTAAAGGTCGTGCAAACTCTCGAGCCAAATGGCGGTGCGTTCAGCATGAAGCCAATCTTTATGCAGGATTAACCCAGAATAGGCTTTTAGTGGTTCACCTTCTTTCAGTTTCCCTCGCTTTCCACAGCTGCACCGAGCTGATAATAAAACACACACGCTCCGCTTGCCCGATTTTAAGGAGATGACCAGCCGGCCGTTTTAGCCAGCGCTGCAGGACGCCCTTATCTCGCCAGCTCCGGCCCAGTACAGATGAGACTGGAGAAGGGTGTGTGCACATCCCACTTATGCTCATGAGTTCCAAAGATCAAAGACTCACTGCACCAAGTCTTAGTAACCATCCATGCATGATCTTTAAAGGAGGAAACTAGGAAACCAAGATTTAAATGGAAACTAAAGATGTAGAGGACAGTTAGTACCGGTAGTTTCCATATATTAAACCACCACACCTAAGAGCTGACTCATTCCAATGGGCAGTGGCGGCTTGAACACTTTGGATTGTGTTAAAGGATTGTGGTTCAAGTCCCAGAGCTGCCAAGCTGCCACTCATAGGGCTCTCTATGCTCCCCGGGGGTAGGGTGAGGTTTTCTTTGTTTTTGCAGGTGCTCTTATTCTTAGCTGAGATATGTGAATCAAAATCTACATTAATCTACTGTATTGCTAAACATTTATGGTCACCTGACCATCAGATCCATATGCAGTTCCTCTCCAAACTGTTGCTACAAATCTGGAAGCCCACAGTTGGTCTAGAATGTTTTTGTATGTTGTAGCGTTACATTATTCCTTCTCGGGAACTACGAGATTCCAACACTGTTCCAGCATGACAATGAACCTGAGCACAAAACCCTTGACCCTGGTGTTATAAGCTGGGTTATGACTGGATAGAGTGTACCTGATCTTAACCTCACTGAATGGGATGATCTGGAACAGACCCCAGACCTCCTTACCTGATGTTAGTATCTACCAGCTAAATGAAGAGTAATTCTGGAGGGTCAGGTGACCACAAACTTTCGGAAATATATTGAAAGGGTCGGTGTGTCAATCATGTTCCTCTATATTAAAACAACTCTTTGATTCAGACAGTAGACGCGGATACTGAATGAAACTTCCTTTTTGTCACAGGGGTTTGCTGTCGCCTATCCCAGCGCACAGGGCAAAAGGCAGGGGTACACCCTGGACAGATCAACAGTCCGTCGCAGGGACACAAACAAAGACAAACAACCACACACACTCACTCCAATGGGCACTTTAGTATCACCAAAAAAAAACTTAATATGCATGTTTTTGGGACAGTGGGAGGAAACCAGAGTACCCAGAGGAAAACCCACGCACAAAAATACATCCAACCCGGGAATCGAACCTGGGATCGAACCTTGTTCTGGGGCAACAGTGTTAACCACTACGCCGCCGTGCATCCTGTAGCAGCTTTTCACAATTTGAATTTCTGTTTTGACTTTCTGGCCTCTGGAGCGTTTCTGCATCATATGGCTTGTCAAGCGCTTCAGAAAAACAACCAGTGTGTGACGAGGTCTGCTGAGAAAAAAATAACAACCTCTCCACTTACACTCAAAATGACTGCCTCAGCACTTGCCAGTGTTTGGTCATGTGTCTGATGGCTGACGGAGCCTCGAACGGCAATTAAAAATCGCACTTCTTGCTTTTCCTCTCGCTTGGTCTGGTCTAGGAATGGACAGGGCTAAAGAAACCCTGAAGTGTGCTCTTAGCAGCAGCCTGGCACCGCTGATTTCGAGTCAGCAGCCTAGAACAAGCTGGAGGGGTAAAAAGAGAAAATGATAAAGAAAAAAAAAGCCAGCGTGATGGATAACACCGGCCTTTACTGGCCGTGCCGGCGGTGGTCCGTTACTGGAAAAAATATGGCTGCGGAAACCAGTTACAGAAAAAGAGGAGAAGAAAAACCTGTAAATAAGCTAGAAGAGAAATGTCAGCAGTAGCATATCCTCTGGGGCCTCAGGCAGTCCTGTGCTGGATCTATACGTTATATCAAAACCAGCTTCGCTTCAGGGGCGAATTTAGGCCAGCTGGCTGGGTTCATCTGTAAACCCTGAAGCCTCCATTAGTGTCGTTCTACCGGATGAGCACTTTACAGAGAACTTCGGCTCGGTAGAACATACGCTACGGACTGACTGCTGCATTACTTAGACCTTGGCGAGCGCTAAACGCTGCGCGGTACAAAACATTTAACTAGCCGACTAAAACAATTATCTACATTAGTGAAAACATGGCCTCCAAGCTTGGTGTCTGCGAGACATAAGTAAAGGTTGTTTCTGGTGGTAAAACACAACAGGAAGTTCGGCTGATCATCATCATCAACTTTTTCTTTGTAGATTTTCATTCGTTTGTTAGTTCGTTCATCTTCTAACCTGCCTATTACATCAAGGGGTTACAGGGGGTCACAGGGAAATGCTAAATGCCTATCCCCGCACACATAGGGCAAAAGACAGAAGGACTAGACAGATTGCCAGTCTATCACAGGGATCGGA
The DNA here is from genome assembly GCA_026260255.1 of Pseudolaguvia tuberculata. Lineage (NCBI taxonomy): Eukaryota > Metazoa > Chordata > Actinopteri > Siluriformes > Sisoridae > Pseudolaguvia > Pseudolaguvia tuberculata. The sequence continues at coordinate 10,002 of JAOTRA010072561.1, read as the reverse complement.
TGAACAACCAATTTAGAATCCCCAATCAACCTAACAGACCGGTTTCTGGGCCGTGGGTGAAATTCCACACAAACACCGGGAGAGCAGGCAAACTCTGCACAGAAAGAACCCCGGACCAGGAACTTTTTCGTCGTGGAATTCTTTCTTGTTATCTGGTTTAAATGTGAACACACATCAGCTCAAGAACATCCTAATCCAGACACCAGCAGTTTTTGCAATTCTCTTCACTCGGCCTACATCAGGATAATAAACGTGCAACAGATCCAGAGCACCACTGACAAATTGAGTAAAATCAGTACCACCACTTCCTACACCCTATGCTTGGAAATGACAGACAACATACACTACATTGCCAAAAGGTTTGGATCACCCCAGCATCACAGACGTGCTTTTTACCATCATCTTCCGGATTGATTCCTATTTTCACTGTTGGGTGAAGCTCCAGTCTTCCAGTCCGCTGTGGGGCTTGAACTTGAGATATCTCTTCATTCAGCTCCAACAGTATTAATGAGATCAGACACTAATGTCAGGTAAGGAGGTCTGGGGACGGTCAGTCACCATTCCAGTTCATCTTGAAGGGGTTCAGTTGGTGGTAAGATCAGGACTTTGTGTGGAACACTGGTGCTTTTTTCACTCTAATAATAACCCAGCATGTGATAATAGAGGTCAGGGGTTTTGTGCTCAGGGTCATTGTCATGCTGGAACAGTGTTGGAGTCTCTTAGTGTCATTAAAGAAATAATGTAACGCTACAACCTAGAAAAACGTTCTAGACCAACTGTGGGCTTCCAGATATGTAGTGAGAGTTTGGAGAGAACCCACATTGATCTGAGGGTCAGGTGATCCTAACCTTTTGCCAATATAGTGTAATTACTCTAGTATGTAATAGTACAAAAGAATGTAAAAAGCTTTGAAATATATTTCTCTCCCCATGAGTTTGACAGGCTGGGCAGTGCTACATTTTGGTAGTCTAGGCTAAAAGACAATAATCCGAGAGGTCGAACGTGCAATTTTACAAGCCGCCTAGAGTGAAAATAACACCAGCAAGGTTGGAACAATTTCTTTTAGATGCCACGCAACGAAATACCACAACTGATGTCGTTCAACACGCAACCTCAGCCTCTTGGTTTCGAAAAGAATAACGACTATAGCAGAGTCATTCGCTAGGTTAACTAGCGCACAGTCCCGAATGCTAGCAAAAAAATGACTCCAGAACTGGGTTTCATACCAAAGTGTGAAGAAAGCTACATGTTATTTGATTAAATGATGTGACGTCCGAGTCCTATCACCAGCTTGGTTAGAAGAACGATCGGTCATGATTCAAAGACGGACAAAACAAGATTAGGACAAACAAAGGATGGGAAAAGGGATAAGGGCGGAGAGTTTGAGAGACAGATCAGGGGAAAGATTGCTCACCACTTCAGTAATTTTTAATGCAAAACAAAGAAATAGTGACCCGACGGCGAGGACGAGCAGCGAGACGGTGATTCATCAGTCAGACGCAACACAAAAGACAACAAATCATTTGGGGCCGGAAGAACGGATTCGTATCCTTCCAGTTAGGCAAACAGGAGCAAGCAGATTGCAGGCCTTCAGGCCACAGACGCGGCGCTGTGACAATAACAGGGGAGAGGGTTGGGGGGGGGGTTCTCTTTGCATGATAAATGAATAGATTTTAATGTGTTTCCCATTAGAACACCAGCGCAGCATTGAACACTGAGTCGCAATATAGCAACCAGCATGTCAATTATAACCTTAACGTGCATTCCTATACCCCGCCTGAAAGAAACATGTCTTTTGCGACACTGAGAGAGACTGTGTGTGTGTGTGTGTGTGTGTGTGTGTGTGTGTGTGTGTGTGTGTGAGATTGGGGGGGGGGGATTTTGGTGGAAAAACTGCCAACAAACATCAAACTTGCATCTTTCTAGGTTCAAACCAAAGTAAACTAAGTGTCTGTCTCTCTCGAGATATTATTCGTGTTTCAGTCACACACACACACACACACACACACACACACACACACACACACAATTTTGCATCTTTTCATATCTGCATGACATCTGCTTTCTCAGAGATGCTGTTATAGATTTAACCCCCCCCCCACTACACACACACACACACACACACTGCAGCATGTTGTAACCGCTGAGCCACTACTGCAAAAGGACAGTAAAGTGTTGTTCCTGTCTGTGTTTTGTGGTTGACTGAATTGTGCATGGCAACAGATGAACTACCAACGAAGCCCCAGTGCGTCGCTAGGACAATATTCCGACCATCCCGAGTGGAGATTTATATCAAGCAATAACGTCCAACAATAAAAATAAAATTGGATGGCACCATCCTGAAGACAAAGTTTTCCCGGAAGCGCAAAAAAGATGGGTAGGTAGATAAACAAATAAATATTCAAGGTAGGGGATTGAACATAGCCCCTTCCGCATAACCCCAACATACAAGTCACTAGTATGTTGGGGTCATATCACTACCAAAGGTTCTTGTGGACAATGGTTAATGGCTCAATGGTTACGGTGCAGAGTTGTTGATCATTAGACCAGGAAGACCTGGGTTCTTGCCCCACCTCTGCTACTGTTGGTTCCCTGAGCAAGACCCTTAACCCTTTGGGCTCCAGGGGGTGCTGTACAGTAACTGAGCATTTCACTATATGTTGTGGCTGGAGGCTGGTATTAAATAGCAGGAAACCTGCCATTGCTATGTGAGACATTTCTTTTCACTTCTGGCACACGTCCCTATTTCCTCCTCTTTTTTTCTTTTTCCCACCCGAATTCTTTTCATGTCTGTGTCCCGGTCTTTCTGGCTGCTCCCTCTCGCCAGCGGAACAGCGAGACTGGCATCATCTATTCATTTCAAACAAGATAAATGTCACGTCAGGCGCTTTTGAACATCGGCCCAATATGAGTTTCTATTCGGCGATGATCGGATGTTCACATCAGGAGTAAAGAGAAAGAAGGAGGAGGAGGAGGAGGAGAAGTGGTGGTATAAAGTGATGAATAGAATAAACGAGTACTAAAAAACACTTACTGCTTGGAAAAGACGAGATGTATATGTATACGTATACATATAAGGGTATTGTTAAATTCGGGCACTTAAACCCCCTCCGAGCCAAAAATGATTCAACCTTCCTCTTCATCTTCATCTTTGTAACAGCCGCCTACCTTCTAAATAAATCACTTACAACATCCACCCATCCAGCTGTCCACAGAAACCATTGCCAGGCTCCGTCTTTCTGTGCGGAATTTGCATGTTCTCCTCGCATTTGCATGGGTTTCCTTCGGGTACTCTGGTTTCCTCCCACGGTCCAAGAACATGTACGTTAGGTTGATTGGTGATTCTAAATTGCCCGTAGGAGTGAATGTGTGTGAAAGTGTCGTCTATGTGTGTGCCCTGGCGATCTGTCCAGGGTGTACCCCTGCCTTCAGGTTAGCGTTAATTAGCTGTGCTAATACTAACAGCGTGTCGCAATGACATGACTGACACGCATCGTTCCTGGTTTATAGTCGTCTGGGGTGTTTTTAACATACAGAAATCAAACCTAAAGGCAAAGTCATACAGTTGGCAAGCTGATTGGTCGGCTTATGGGATGTATATTTTGTGACAAAACGTACCTCCTAAAATGGTCTCCTTTTCTGACAACTTTTGAAACTAATGGGAAACAACGTATATCCTCTGATGAGACGAACCTGGCAGCTACGCTTGAGGTTTCTACCCTTTTGAAATTGGCATTCAGAATAGGGACATTACAACAACTCATCAAACACAGTTCCACCCACCGGACTGAAGGACTTTTTTTTCTTCTTCACATATTCCATATTAGTAAGCTGAGATCGGAGCACATGGTCAGCTATGATACAGAGTCTCAGAAGCAGGAAGAGTTAAGAGTCTTCCTGAAGGACCCAAAAGTGTCTGGCTGGAGGCGGGTGACTTATGAAACCAGGACTTTCTGGTTTTCACTTCAGTTGACACCATAACCATTAGAGCCACCGGTGTCCACTAAAATGAAGGGTCTCGACCTACTTGTCATGATGGTTTGGACGTCTCCGTTCACACTCAAATGAACCGCAGTAAGCGCAGCAAGGGCACCAGTTTGAGTTTGATTGAATGGAACACACCCTTAAAATGTCAAACCTTGTTATTTTGTGGTTTGTTTGTTTAGGACGTGCGTGTTTTCCTAATTCGTGTCGTGTTTGTAGAGTTTTTTTTTAGTGATTCGCAGCTAAATGCCAGAGCTACAAGCACGGATAAGATCAAATAAACATTTATCCTGTGTTTCCATCAAATAGAAAGAAAGAGTGGAGAACATGTCATTTGGTAGAAGGTAACGGTCACTAGGATGACGGTTAGATTAGAATGTAATAAAAACCAAAGGCGGTTACCATGGATACATATTAAATACTTCCAAAAATGGTGGTTATCACTAGGCTAAGGGGTGAGATGGATTAATTATTAGAAATAATAAAGACATAAATTGGATTATCTGTAATTGTTTATTAGAAAAGGTTGAACGGTTTCAGTATGTTTTGATTGATTCATTAATTTATTCATTTTTCTATCCCGGTCATTCTATAATTCAGGGTCTGCTGGAGCCTATCCCAGTGCACATAGGGCAAAAGGCAGGGGTACACCCTGAACAGGTTGCCAGTTCATCGCAGGGCCACACGTAGACAAACAATCACACACACATACTCACATTCACTCCTACGGGCAATTTAGAATCACCCATCAACCTAAAGTACATGTTTTTGGACTGTGAGAGGAAACCGGAGTACCCGGAGAAAACCCTCAGGAAGAACATAGAATCTCTGCCGAGAAAGACCCCTGGTCCAGGAATGGAACCCCAAACCTTCTTTCATTGAGGCGGCCATCACACATTTTGATTTAGGCTTCCCTTAAGAAACACACGCTAACACTCATGTGACAGACGAGAACATTCTGGAAAAACCCAAACCAGCAAACAATGGTATTCGCAGGAAGAAAGAAAACCCCAAACGGTCTTAGCATAAACTTTATATAAGATACTTTAAACAATCACAGAACTAAACAACAAAAGGCAAAAAAAGAGAAAAGTGTCTTCTCTCTCGCTCTCTCTCTCTCTCTCTCTCTCTCTCTCTCTCTCTCTCTCTCTCCCAGTTACGAGTGCAGTAAAGGGCCTCCAGTTTAAAGGAGGCATTGAGTTAAAGCAGACTTCAAAGGATTTCACTTTTGGCAGGTCAGGGTTTTTTCCTTCCCGCAGAACTCTATAAAATAGTAAAAGCTTTTTTAAACAGCAGACGTGGTGAGGAAGATAAACAAGCTAACAAACAGTGCGAGCTGACGAAAGAAAGCCGGTTTTAGTCCCATTAATTACAGCCATGTTTCTGGTGCTGAAAAGTTCTGAGGAAAAGTTCTGGAGTTTATCTAGTGAGGTTAGCACGTGTGTTCCGGCCTGGTTGATTGACTGAACATGGACTCGATCGTGATGATCTCCTGATTTGATTACTCTTCAGTTCCTCATTCTATTTGGCACTAATCTGCATCAGGCTGTGTTTGATGAATATATTGTGCTTTACGTCTATTGAAAGAGGACAGAACCCCCATGGCGGCTCTGATGGAAACGACTTGCCAAAGCATTCAGATGTATTCGCTCATGTTTATTCACTACTAAGAAGTAAGAACATCTGAGACACACAGATTGATTGGTTTATTTTTTGCTTTCTGGTCCGCGTATTAAACTGTATTGGTCATAAGTCCCATCGCCGTCCACGACACAAGTACTATTGTCTTCCTAAAATCCCCTTCCGACAGGTTTTTTTAAAACTAGATTGTCTGACATGACTGTGTAGATTTGATCGTTCGGTTACAATAGTACGAGTGAGATCAGACATTAAAGTAAGGGTGAGGAGGTCTTGAGGGTAGTTCATGTTCTAGTTCATCAGGTTAAGGGGGTTGATTCAAATTCACGGCCCGTGTAGGACCCTTACATTTTTTTACAGAACACTATAGATTTCAGGAGCTTTGTGCACAGGGGTATTGTCATATTAAGTCCCAACCTAAAACACATAAAAAGACTACACTATAGTGACAAAAATTGGTGGTCACCTGACCATCAGATCCATATGTGGGTCCCCTTCAAGCTATTACAAATCTGGAAGCCCACTGTTGGTCTAGAATGTTTGTTGTAGGTTGTAGCGTTACATTATTTCTTCAGTGGAACTAAGAGACTCCAACACTGTTCCAGCATGACAATGACCCTGAGCACAAAACCCCCTGACCTCCATGATCACATACTGGGTTATTATTAGAGTGAAAAAAACACCAATGTTCCACACAAAGTCCTGATCTTACCACCAACTGAACCCCTTTGGGATGAACTGGAATGGTCACTGACCGTCCCCAGACCTCCTTTACCCGACATTAGTGTCTGATCTCACTAATACTGTTGGAGCTGAATGAAGTGATATCTCGCATTCAAGCCCCACAGTGGACTGGAAGGTTTTACTAGAATAGTGTCTTTACATTGACATTTCTGATATTTGGTAGACGGAACTTATCCGGACAGACCTGCATTTATCTCATTTATAAAACTGAACAAATAACAGAAGAGACATTGTGTTTTCAGAAGGTTTTTCTGACGGTAGAATAAAGAAATTAATTTTGACACGTTTGTACTGGATTTTATTAGTAATAAAAACAGACTCTGTTGGGGTAGAAATGCGTTATGAGCCAATATATTTTGGACTATTGAATTTTTTATTTTAGCAGCTATCAGATGTGTGTGTGTGTGTGTGTGTAAAAGAGAGAGAGATTAAGAGAGAGAGAGAATCAGACAGAGAGAGAGAGAGAGAGAGAGAAAGGCTTCAATCCTCATAGCTGCTGTTCTATAGTCAAGGATGTAATAATGAAAACTACCAGCAGGAGGCGGGACTGACCCAAAACTTCACTTTTTCTTTTTTTTTTTAAATCATGTTAACATTATAATTAGTAAAAAATAAAAATGAAATAAAAACTAAAAGGACACTGCATGTCCTCCTGTCCACAATACGTCCCACAAAAAGGAATCACCAATAACTGGATTTTATTGGTTTATAATTTGAAGAATCTATTATTTACTACTACTAATAATAATTAGTTATTTTTATTTATTTTACATTTCAATTGCATATAAATTCCCGAAATTAAAGAACCATTTCCTCGAACACAAATTTACAAAACCCATGCAAATCGTACAAATTTATGCACCAAAAGAAATGGCACCCTAGAAACCACTAGTGCGTTTTGCAGCATTTGTCAGATCCAGAGTGGCTTATACGTATCTTGTTATTTATCATCCGGAATAGTTCAGGAATAGGGGGCCATGCTCAGGGGCCAGCTAGTGTCAGCATGGTGGTGCAGGGAATAAAACCCATGATCTTCCAATGAGCTCTCTGCACGGTTTATTAAGATGTATGACCTAATTGCCATTTCTCAACACCCTAAAAAAAAACCAGTCAATTAACCTTAAACTCTGACCAACAGCATGTGATCTTCAACTGCCCCGTCTCTCGACCTCCCGACCTTTGCCCTCTGTTGTAATAGCGGCGCAGCCCGGCGTTCCGCTTTGCTTCTTTCAGCTTTGTGACTATGATGATGCTTTTGTGTCAAAAGCAGATGGAAGTGCGGAAGGAATAAAAGATGAGCTGGGGAAAGAAGGGCGAAGAGAAGATGATGAAGAAAGAGCTGTGAGCCAGAAAAGAAGACGACGAAGAGATAGAGAAAGAAGGAGGGAGAGGGAAAAAAAAAACCCCCACAGAAATGAGGACTGATGAAGCTGCATGCACTTGGATCACGTTCCAGAGACTGGACACATTTCCACAGAGCATCCTTTTCCTTTTTCTCGCACTGCAGTGGTGTTTGTGTATGCATGCGTGGCTGAGGTTATTGCTGGAGCTACCGAACACACACACACACACACACACACACACACACACACACACACACACACACACAGAGCCAGAGTACTCTCAAGCAGAACAGCGGTGTTTAAAGCAGCCGGTCGCTCAGAGACTTCCCTCAGCCCAATCTATTCGCTTGGACTTGCGTTTTCAGCTTTGCTGAATTCGGTAAAGTGGCGTATTGATGAGGAGATCCGAAAGCCCACGGAAGGGCGCTGGTGGATGCTTGAGCTTTGATTCGCTCGATGTCCGAGTGTTGTTTTCATTAAACTCCGTAACATGAATACGGTTGATATTAACAGGACAATCCGATACCCTGGATTCGTTTTTTATAATAACATGGTACAGTGCCATTACACCAGTCCGCTTTCGCTGTACTACATCAAGTCAACAGGAGGCGTTGGAACAGTACTTCTGGTTGCCATAGTAACAATCGTTGCTGTTCACCTATGTCCAACTTTAACTGTGTGTGCGTTGGACCGGGATCACTGGCTTCTCTGCTTAGGCTGGTAGTCTCTGCCCCAAACGCATAAACATTTCTCAGTTTTTGTCAAATGACTGGACACGCCCACCTCTAACCATTGTGGTCTGGGTCACGTGGAATTAAACTATATATACAGCTGACCATGGTGATAACCGCCCCCCCCCCCAACAGAGTATTGATATTCTAACCTCTAGTATTGATGCACAGTCAAATGACGTTCACATTAATAGTTAATTAAAACCCTCAGTGTGGGACACACAACTTCCTCCTCCGCTCCTGTTATTGTCGCTGACACATTCAGTCCGTTAGCTGTCTCAATATGGTTAAAGAATAATAATAATAATCACCAATAATAATAATTCCAATAATAAGTGCGCCTCTGGCTTTGTATTTGTAGTATTGTAATGTACAGCAATATATTGGGATGGATTGTGTCCCTTTGGTATTTCATAACATTCATGCATCCATCGTGTAATTCCCTAATTTGGGGTCACGAGGGTCTGCTGGAGCGTATCACATAGGGTAGAGGTACATCCTGGACAGGTTGCCAGTCCATCACAGGATCACACAGACACATAGCACCACTCACACACACACACATTCATTCCGAAGGGCAATTTATAATCACCATTTAACCTAATGTACATGTTTTTGGACTGTGGGAGGAAACCGGAGTATCCAGAGAAAACAAACACAAACTCATGCTGTGAGGTGACCGTGCTAACCCCTATGCCACCGTGTTTTCCCCCCAAAGCACAACATAACAATGAACTTTTCTTTCTGTTTCACAACAAGCAGTTGTGACAGTTAACAGTTCATCCCTGACATCGTACCCTGAGCCATTCCATTCACGTCTCCTTCTGCTGAGGGGAAAAAAAATCTTTTTAAAATTTGCCCCACAAAAAATTCCAATGAAAATCCACCTATTGATCTCCTTTCTGGAAAAGCTATAATTTGTCTTTTATAAATTGCCCTGTGCCGTGCAATCAAACCCTGCAATTCCTCACCAAACTGCTTTCTGCTTTCAAGCTAATGGAGGCCATAGAGCTAACAAAGGTCCAGCTGGGATGCTTCAGTGGTCAAATTTCCGACATGCGTTTGCCATCCCACCCTTTCACCCCCTCTTTGTTTTTGCTCGCCTTGATCAAACCAAACCAATCCGACAACGGGAATTGGGACGACCGCAGTCACCTGGTTGCTCAATCATTTCCTGTTATTATAATAAATGAATATAAAACGTTTCATTCTGTACAGGGTGCGATGTGTCAACACTCAGTGAATTATTGCAATGGGCTCCACAAATTATTTAACAAGTGAAATGCTAGTGTCTGAAAATTGACTGAAAGCTATTACATTTTTACAATTGGTCCTGCTAACACCTCGACCTGCTCGGAAACTCAACCAATAGGAGGATAGAAGATACTTTATATTGTAAATGGTTTTTGGTGACCTGACCATCAGATCCATATGTGGTTCCTCTCCAAACTCTTGCTGCAAATCTGGAAGCCCACAGTTGGTCTTTTGTATGTTGTATCATTACATTATTCCTTCAGTGGAACTAAGAGACTCCAACACTGTTCCAGCATGACAATGACCCT
>JAOTRA010072554.1:0-11804 GCA_026260255.1 Pseudolaguvia tuberculata | reverse complement strand
AACACACAACACAAACACAAAAAAATACACACAAAACACACAACACAAACAAAACACAACACACAAACACACAACACAAACAAAACACACACACTACACAAACACAAACAAAAACACACAACACAAACACACAACAACAAAAAAACCACACAAACACACAACACAAACACACAAATACAAAGGATTTATAACACTTATTTGTCTCGTCCCAGTGAAACCAGTTTCTCATGTGCAGTTTGTTGCCATAGAAACATTTGCACCACAAAATGAGACCCTTTTAATGCTGTGTTTATTTCCCACACTTTATTCTTTTAATTTCGAAAAGATATAAACTATGGACTATGTAGGGATCTGTCTGCCCCTGTCTGTCTGCCTGCCTGCCAGCCTGCCTGTCTGTCTTTCCTTCTTTCCGTCCGTCCGTCTGTCCATCTGTTTGTCTGTCTTCTTCTGTTGGTCTGTCTCTACCTCTCTCTCCCTTTTTCTCTATGACTCTTCTTCCTTCTCTTTCTCTCCCACCTTTTCCCTCTCCCTTCCTCCCTCAATCCTCTCTCTCTCTCTTTCTCTCTCTCTCTCGCTCTCTTTCCTTCTTTTTTTTCTGTCTCTCCAATCCTTTGTCAGTCAAAACTTTTTCTTGAATGTGTGGTTATCATTTATTCATTCATTCATTCATTCATTCATTCATTCTTTCATTCAGTCATTCATCTTCTAATTACCTAATTCAGGGTCACATGGGTCTGTTGGAACCTACCTTGGCGCACATATATTATAATATTGCTGAATTATAAATGTAATTTACGGTGATTATAATACAAAACCTCAGGGTGACAGAATCTTTTTTTCAGTTCTTGACAATCTTCTGCTTTTTCCTCATGAACCTTGTCATCATTAGCCGAAGCTGACAGACTGGAATGTGTGCGAGTGTTTGTTGTGTGAAACGGCGGTCCCGCAGGAAGCTGGGACGGCACATGGTAACACACTCCTGGAACAGAATACAGTATGCTGAGGTGAGTGGTGCCAAAGTTGTTACCATGGCAACCTCTTCCTTCTTCTCCTACTCCTCCACCACCTCCTCCTTTTAGATGTGTCTCTAACACACAAACATACACAGACACTGGCATATCCAGAATACACAACAAAAGTTAAGGATGAGTTGAATTCTGTGGGGGAGGAGGAGGAGGGGGAGGAGGACGGTGGGTCTGAGTGTTCTATGTTTGAAACGAAGAACATATGATCAAGGTTCCTTGATCCAACTGAAGAAGTCTGATGTATCACGGTTTGTGTGTATTTGAACGATGATGCAACAATTATGTGATTTAAGAAGGCCATGAGGTGGCGTGGTGGTGTATTGGTTAGCACAGTCACCTCTCAGCAAGAAGGTCCTGGGTTCGATTCTTGGTCCGGGGTCTTTCTGTGCATTTCCATTAGGTTAACTGGTGAGTTGCCCATAGGAGTGAGGTACAAACTGGATAAAACTGAATTTGAATCCTGACTTCTACATATCATACATTACACCACAGTGTCAGGTCTGGTCTATGCCTATAGGGGGCGCTAAGAAGAATTTTCTTTTGGGAACCATTATGACCAATTGTTTTCTTGGCTATTCATACGTCCTTTAGAACATTAACGTATCCAATTTTCTATATCAACGGCTAATGGTAATTATACTCTTGGAGGCCCCCTGGTGGCCGCTTATCCCTTCTGACCTGACTGTGCTTGTTATAATAATAATAATAATAATAATAATAATAATAATAATAATAATAATAATAATAATAACAATAATAATAATAATAATAATAATAATAATAATAATAATAATAATAATACAGCTAGGTTGTTGAATTAGTGGTAGACTAATAAATAACTTCTTTCCACGACATTCTGCCTGTTCAGTCATCAGGGAACAACGGTACTTAATCATTTGTTACAGCCAAGCCCTGTGTCGCTCATGATTAATTTAAAGCTACCACCTACCACCGCTAACCTTATGTGTGCATGTGTGTGCGGTTAGCACTTTTCCCCGCGAGAGCTGATCACACTGATGCTGCCATCATCTCAACAGAGACCGGCGCTAATAAATCTGCATCACCTGCGGTGCTTGTGGGGCATATTATAGACTCCCGACAAACATGTCAGCGTTTAAACGGGATGCAGATCCTTTTTTTTTTGGAATCCAGTTAGAATACAAGAAACTTGAAGCTAATAATTGATCGTGATGTTATTTTGAGTGGACCGAGTGGTGGCGTAGTGGTTAGCACGTTCACTTCACAACAAGAAGGTCCAAGGTTCGATTCCCGGGCCTTTCTGTGCATGTGTTTTCTCTGAGTACTCCGGTTTTCTCCCACAGTCCAAAAAAATGTACATTAGGTTGATTGAGTGAATGTGTATGTGAGTGGTTGTTCATCTATGTGTGGCCCTGTAATGGACTGGCAATCTGTCCAGGGTGTACCCCTGCTCTTGCCCTATGTCTGCTGGGATAGGCTCCAGCAAACCCCTGTGACCCCGAATTAGGGAATAAGCGTGTTAGAATGTTGTGAGCTGATGGGTAGTGACGTGGTTATTAATGATTCATTAATTTAATGTGACACACGAATAAGAAGTTGTCTTAGAAAGTCATTGTGTGTGTGTGTGTGTGTGTGTGTGTGTGTGTGTGTGCTGACAATTTGTTACAGCTTTAGACTGTATTCAATTTATTTCTGGAATACTTTCCCTATCTGTTCATTTAGAAGCATTAAGTGGACACAAAAAAACAAAATATCTTTAGAGATATAAAAAAAGGTTTAGAACACGAATACATTTAACTGTTGCCTGGAAACACATTTATTTCTGCAGTAGGGTTTTTTTTTTAGAGGAGCTCCTATTTATTTAACATTATCTAAGATATTATATTAATACAGATAGTGGGCATAGTGGTTAGTGCGGTCGCCTCACAACAAGAAGGATCTGGGTCTTTAGTAGACAGCGCACAAAGGACGAGAGACAGGGGTACACCAGTCCATTGCAGAGCCACACGTAGACAAACAACCACACACACGTGCTCCTATGGGGAATATAGAATCACCAATCAATCTAACATACATGTTTTTGGACTGCGGGAGGAAACCAGAGTACCCATAATGACCAACTAATAAAAAGCAAAATGCCATCATGCTATAATTAATAAAACATGGTTGGTATAAGGATTAATAAAATGCGTTGAGGTCTAAAAGATAATAACTCATGAACCTCAACTTTGCACTGAACTGCATCCCATTAATGATCCTTTCTCCTAAAACCAGATCCCCTAAAGAGTTTTATTCCATTCCAATCCAATGAACATTAAACTACGCATTAACTTGTTCTTCATCAGTCAGACGCAATTCACAAAGGTCAGTAATTAAACTACTGACTGTGACTGCAAAAACCAGCATGTACATCATGACGAATGATGAATCGTAGCTCGCTGCAAGCCTCCAAAGAGACTCGTCTCAGCCACTATTGAAGCCGAAAGCTAGGATAAGTCGCACCGTTTGTCCTTAGTTTATAAATAACACACTGTTTAAGAGCTGATGATCGGAAAAGAATTGAGACCAGCCGAGTTCTTCGCAACACTGCCGTTTCCATAGAAACAAGGCACATCACACATTTGAAAAGTTTAAGATACCACACAGGGACTTAATCGCCATGATAAACCGCCGTTATAAAATAGACACCCAATTTAACATTTATTAATGGTGACGTGTTGTGTTGCGTAATCCTCTCTTTCTCCTCCTTTCGGCTCCTTCCTTAAGGGGTCACCATGGCAAATTATCTACCTCCACCTAACTCTCGTCCTCTGTATCCTTTTCATTAAAAACCCACTAACAGGTCCTCATTTATCACATCTGTATACCTCCTTTGGTCTTCCTTTTTATCCATTTCCAGCATCTTCTAAACACTATTCCCTCTCATCCTTCCCTGCACGTGTCCAAACCACACTACTCATACTACCCATAAAAAATACTTATTTAAGGGTTCCCCACATGTCCTGAACCACTCCCCCACCCCCAAATGTCCTGAACATCAATATATAGTAGATTTAATGGGGATTGATTTGTCTGTTTCATCATACTGATAACATCATCAAAGGCTTATTATGTCTGAGTCTGCTCTCCTCTCGCTGTCTGTCCAAGGCCACCAGACCCTCATTTGGGGTAATTAGTTTAAAAATAGCAGTGCTGCTCGGGTCTGTGGATAAATACGGAGCGCTAGTTAAGATTTATGACAGTAGCAGTCTTATGGCTTCAGTCCTACTGGACACTGACATGCCATAAAGGCTTAGTCATGCCTCAGCACTCAGTGACATGGCCTGCGATACGATCCTCTTTTAATAAGTGATACTTCATCTGACGGACCAGAATCACAATCGGACTGTTCCTTATACTGTTCCTTAGAGGGGAGGATTGGATGGGCCACACCCTGACTAACATATTATTATCATCCTTATTAATGAAATAAACAAATTTTGCTCACTGAATTCTACAATATCATGGCTTGGGTTCTCTTGGGTTCTCTGTTGCCACGGAGACACCACTGATGCCCATTTTGCCCTGTGACACACAGACGCAGCTCTGATCAGACAGAAAATAAGATTTCATTCTTGTGAAGATTACAGATGACCTTTATACCTGCTACACAAGTTCATTCCAAAGTGGAAATTCTTCAGGAAGGGGAACCTCTAGAATTTTCCTCTATGTGTTTAAATTATTGTAGTAATACCTATTTGCCAACCTTAGGAATTATTGTTTTATTATAGACAAAAAAAGGAAGGTTAATGTTGTAGGGTGGCAACGTGGAATAGTGGTCACACAAGAAGGTCCTGGGTTCAAATCTGGCTGAATTATGGATTAAGTTGGTTAGAATATGAATTGATGAATGAACAGGTTGAAAGCTCATGCAGTCACCCTTATGCGCTTCATTCTTGAGATGTAGATACGACGCAGGTGGATCTCTTACAAACGTTTGTGTATTCCCTTACGGATTTTTGCGTGTGGAAATGGGACAAAATTTGAATATTGCTGGTAGCCTATTTTTGAGGCAGTGGGTGGAGGAGGAACAGAATCTTGCAGTAGGGGAGTGAAAAAATCCTGTCCTGTACAGGTCTCGAGTATCAGGCTTTTTTCCCTGACACAATCGATGTATAAATAAAAAGTCATTCAAAAGGTTTTGTACCTTGGTGTTGACATTTTTCTGGCCCTGAAATAAAACATTTCCACCATTTTTTGTCTTCAATATTAAACCATTAACTTTCAGAGCCATTAACCATTCATTTTTCAATGGTTCAAAGTGTTTTATTGTGTACAGTAAAAGAAACAGGTTTCCGTGTACAATGAAATTCTTACTTTGCTGTCCACACCGAATACCAAAGGTTACAAAATAATGTAAGGTAAAGTAAGAAACATAAGAAATAAAGGGCATAAAATACAGGTAAGTCAAATATATAAATGTGCACATTGTGATTATATGAAGGATGTGCAAATTTAACAGAGAAAGATTATTTAAATGTTTATTTTGATACCAGATTATTGAGGATAACTCATTCATTCTTCTTACCCGCTTGTTCCCTAATTTGTGGTCACGGGGGTCTGTTGGGGTGCACCCAGGTTGCCGGTCCATCTCAGGGCACACATAGGCAAACAGTCACTCACACATAGATTCACTCCTATGGCCAAATTAGATTCACCAATCATCCTAATCTACATGTTTTAATTGATGGTTTTTATTTTTGTCCCTAAAGTTAACAGGTGGGCGGTGCGGTATCGTAGTGGTTAGCGCGGTCGCTTCACAACAAGAAGGTCCTGGGTTCAATTCCCAGACCGGGGATCTTTCTGTGGAGAGGTTGTATGTTCTCCCCAAGCGTGCGTGGATATCCTTTGGGTACTCTGGTCCCCCCCAGTCCAAAAACATGTAGATTAGGTGAATTGGTGATTCTAAATTGTCCATAGGAGTGAATATGTGTGTGAATGGTTGTTTTTTTATGTGTGGCCCTGAGATGGACTGGCAACCTTTCCAGGGTGTAACCCTGCCTCTCACCTGCCTCTATGTTTGCTGGGATAGGCTCCAGAAGACACCGAATTAGGAAATAAGCGGGTAAGAAGATGAATGAATGAATGAATGAATGAATGAATGAATGAACAGGTGTCTTTAAAAATGTCCAACGACCCTTTAACTGGCTACACGACATTACGGTTACCAAGACAACATTCCAGCAAGAGACAGAAATATAGAGAGACGATTAGGTGTGTTTAACACTTTTAATACCTCATTGCATGGAGAGAAAAAAAGTTTTAAGCAAATAGAAAGACAAGTTAGAATGAAATCTCAAATCTATAGGACGTTTTATTTTGCAGCCAGATAAACGCCTCCGTTTGTTTTACACTCATCAGAGTGGTGCAGCATCTGCTGGTTACAACATGAACTGCTTTTTTTTTAGCCTGGGACACAGGACAGCTGATAAAAACAACAACAGAATAATAGATAATAACAGGACAACTATTGCTAATAATAAAAAGTAAATTAATTCATTTGTAGAAGAGTAATGTATGCGGTGGTGTAGTTGTTAGCATGGTCGCCTCACAACAAGAAAGCCCGGGTTCGATACTTGGGCAAGGAGTCTTTCTGTGCGAAGTTTGCATGTTTTCTTAACACTCGTGTAAGTTTTTTCTGGGTACTCTGGTTTTCTCCTACAGTCCAAAAACATGTACATTATGTTGATTTGTGATTATAAATTGCACATAAAAGTAAGTGTGTGTGGCTGTGTGGCTTTGCAATGGACTTGCAACCTGTCCAGGGTGTACCGCTGCCTCTCACCCTGTGTGTGCTGGAATAGACTCTAGCAGACCTACGTGATCCCAAAGAGGGATAGAAGATGAATAAATAAATGTATAACTGTAATTATTCTATCATTGACCATAGGATTTGATCTACTACAGCACTATCAAATTCTTAATTCTTAAATAATTCTTATTTAACTGTTTAAGGGAGGAGATTCCAGTATCTGGCTTTTATTATACAGCTGTAGAATCAAGTTTTATTTAGAAAACAGAGAAAATTGACGGTCTTAATAACAGAGAGAGAGAGAGAGAGAGAGAGAGAGAGAGAGAGAGAGAGAGAGAGAGAGAAGGATGAAAGTAAGAAAAAATAAAGTCAGGTGATGATATAGTGTAAAAGAGTGTGTAACAGAAGAAAGGAAGGAAGGAGGCTCTTCAGACTCAGTCTCTTATTATTTACTCAGACTTTATTACATGCAGTTTCACGCTCCGTCATTACACTACAAGCCACTACAGCCGGTCAAAAAGCGCTGGATCACCACTTCGGAGACAAAAATTACACCACTGACCGCAAACATAGACGACATCACTTTCATCAGCCAAATGTTACAATTCCACAGCAACTGTCAGAAAATCTCATGCATCCACAGCCTCGCAGAACCTACAGCTACACGACGGCGATACCTGAGTGACACGTACCATCAGTATAGAGAATCGAATAAGAACATGTTTGCAGACATACATTTACGATCTGGTGGCCAAATTTAGCAACAGCAACATATTTACAGATTTCAAAAACACACCAATAAACAGCACACAAGAAATTGAAGAAGAAGGCATTCTTTATAGTTCTAGTTGTTGGTGAAGTTGGGTCAGGCACTTAAGATTAGGGAGCACTCGACCAGAGATATAGGCCTCCAAATACAATTAAGTATTACTTTACTTTTCTTGGGCGGCGCAGTGGCATAGTGATTACCACGATCACCTCACAACAAGAAAGTTCCGGGTTCAAGTTGTAACCCTGCCTTTTGCCAGACGGGATAGGCTCCAACAAAGGTATAAGGTATAAGCGGGTTAAAAGATGAATGAATAAATATTATCCTCCTGAGACTTATGAAAAAAAAAATCTTGGGGGGAGGGGGGGGGGTTAAAAACATTCAAACTGTATTGTATACGACAACCAGACCTTTTGGATTCGTTGTAAGAATTATTAAATGCCTGAAGTTAAATACTTTCATACTATATAATTTGTGAAACAGAGTATGTGAGGGAGAAGTTTACCCGAATCCTTAGTATGCAGCTTACAGTATCCGAAACTTCATAAATGACATACGATGTATGCTTTAACATCCCATAATGCCATGTGAGATACGCCTTGTTGCATGTGAAAGGGGCAGAAAGCGGCATGTGACAATATCAAACATGGCGGATGTTGTAAAATTTCTTCAAGCAACACTTAACCATACTAGAACCCACGTGTTCAATAGACAGGAAGTAGAAATACTAAATTAAATGCAGTGCATAATTAAGTAATATGAGTTCCTACATCCCAGCCAATCAAATGACATATCACAAGAAAGACCAGGATGTCCTCTGTACAATACAGCAGAAACTGATAGCTAAAAAAAAGTCCACTACAAAATAGCCACTACATAGGATGCAAGTAAGTGGGCGGAGTCTCAGGAGGAGATTATTACTGCCACACATTTTATTGATCCCGCATTTAGAAAAATAACTAAATAAAACTTTTATAATAACGTACGTATTTTTTACTGGCACAATAAAAAGCTGGGGTCCACTGAATCAAAACACATATACAGAACAGTATAGTACACCAACCGGTCACATCCTGCAGCTCGAGTGACGGAATGTTCACAAACAACAGCATGCATCGGCGTCCATCCATGAACAGATTCACTGTTATAATCCGTATCGGACGTGTTCCGGTTTGCATAAAATAGTTCCTAAATAATCTACCATCAAATTCATGTTTTTCTGGTGCAGAAATATTTTAAGGTGCCCAGAGATTTTAATGGCACCAAAGGTTTTGGTTTACGTAGCGGCTATTGCACCATTGCAGCAATCAGATTGTATGATGATCAAATTGAAACATTTTCATTTTTGAAAAAACTTTTAGCACGTCACTTGTCACTCGTCACCCGTTCAGTTTCTTTTGTTGAACAGAAACCGTAAACCGCCATTTCACATCTTACATGAAGTTCAAATCGACCTAAACCAGACACATGATGATGAAAACCATCATCAGCCAATCAGCAATGTCCTTTAGAGCTCTACACACTGTTGGGGTTGTAGCACAACATGTTTAGCTGCAGGTTCTCATCCCAGTGTCTAAGAATAATAAAAAGCTGGTTGGCTGCCGCCTTGACAGCTGCCAGTTCTCGTCCCTCGGGTACCACCTGCGCGTCCAACCACAGACTGGCTTTAGCTGCAACCAACTCCCATTCGATAAAGTAGCTCGCCGAGTTGTTCTCCAGCCATGCCAATGCCACGGCTGTAGCCCACACCATGCCCTCTGGCCCCTGTGCCATCCTCTGCAAGCCCCCAGGAGAAACTGGAGTCTCCACATACCCTAAATCAGACCCCAGTCCACTGTCAGACTGTGAAAAACTGTAAGAAAACGAAACTTCAGCCAAACCGGATGAGCTGCTTTTGGTGCGAGGGCTGCGTGGTACCACCATGTCCTCAGATTCAGACAGATCCAAGTCTCTGGGTGGAGGTGAACAGCTGTGCTGGACCTCCAAGCTGTCAGTTCTCCTGCTGCCAGAGTGGGAAAGGTGCGGAAGGCTGAGTCTGTGGCTGGTGAATGGAGATGTCCATTTCAGCTTGTCCATAGGCACGCAGATGGCCTGGCACAAGGCAGCATCGAGAATAAACGCACCACAGGAGAGCTGTAGGGACACCTGCAATGGTGAAGAGTGAGTCAGACAGGTTGAGAAAGAGAAGAACAGCCTCTAGTTCAGACACCTTGTGACACCAAGTTTTGCTTTAGTCTGTCACTTTTGTTTTAACGTTTTGCTGACAGTGTTTTTTGGTACAGTGTAGCAAAATAGGATTTATTCAGCCACCAATTGTGCAAGTTCTCCCACTTATAAAGATGAGAGAGACCTGTAATTTTTTTTATCATAGGTATACATCAACTATGAGAGACAAATTGGGGGGAAAAATCAGAAAATCACATTTATTTGCAAATTATAGCAGAAAATAAGTATTTGGTCAATTACAAAATCTCAATACAGAGGTCAAACTTTTCTGTAAGTTTTGGTCTAAGTTTTTATATACTGTTGCTGGTATTTTGGCCCATTCCCCTATGCATCTCCTCTAAAGCAGTGATGTTTTGGGCTCCCTCCAAAGATGTTCTAAATGTTTTAGTCCGTACTAAAACACGGAAAGCTGCAACGAAAATACCGGTGCAGAGCTCTGTGCTCCTCAAGGCTAAGAAATATTGGGAAACTTACACATTGCCAATAGTGTTTGGTCACCTGATCTTCACAAACACGTAATTTTCAACATTGATTTCCATTTTTACTATTGGATGAAGCTCCAGTCTTCTAATAAAACCTTCCAGTCCAATGTTTGGTCTTGAATGTGAGATATCTTGTTCATCAGCTCCAACAATATTAGTGAGATCAGTCAGGGAAGGAGCTCTTAGGTGGGTCAGTCATTATTCCAGTTCATCCCAAATAAGAACAGTGTTGGAGTCATTTAGTTTCACTAAAGGAATAATGTAATGCTACAATATTCCACAAACATTCTAGACCGTGGGATTCCAGATTTGTAGCAACAATTCAGAAAGCAACCACATATGGATCTGAAGCTCAGGTAACCAATATAGTTTATGTAATACAGTAAACATTTAAAATGAATCTCATACTAGAGTTTTTAAAGTGTTTTAGTGTTTTACAAACCAAAGGGATGTAGTCCTTGTTGTCATTATCGCTCTCCACCATCGAATCAGCTTTACCCTGTGCGCGGCACATGAAGCCCCGGGCTGCTTTAGTCAGGAGTCGTGTTCTGGTGAAGCTCAACCTAAAAAACAACAACAACCCATATAATGCCACTAAAGCTGAACCTTCATGGAATATTTCTTCAAACAGTTTTTTTGAAGATCTTTCAGAAAGATCAAGAACTACACATTCTGCTTAAGAGTATTCAATAGATAAGAATGAGATGTAAACATAAACATGCATGGATAATGAAGCAGCAAGAGCCTCAGTCTCAGCCAGTCTCAGGCTCTTATCTAGAGTATTACAACTGAGCAATTGCTTGGTGGAGGTGGGATTCGAACCCTGGTGTTTCTGGTATTAGTCCAACACCTTAACCACTAGGTTACCACTTCCCACTACTTTACCACCACTCAAGCTGATTAGGAATAAGTGAGTATAGACAAGCGATGGATGAATGGATGGATGGATGGATGGATGGATGGATGGATGGATGGATGGATGGATGGTCGATCGGTCGATTGGTCGGTCGGATGGATGGATGGAATTTCATATTTTAAACTTACTACCTTAATTAATTTATATAATGAATATAAATTACATATTTTAATTATGACTTTAACCTGCACAAACTTTAATCTGCAAATAATAACAGCTCTTGATGTTCTTTAACTTGATCTTATGCTTTGGATGTTGTTTCCTTGGGTTTTACAGAAGCTTAAACAGTTGGCGGATATTACATTTGCATATTAGACTACAATAAATTCAGATTTATTATCATTGTGCTTGGTTACAAAGCAGCAGAATGCAGTTAGCATCTCTTGTATGCACCTGGCTGAGAAGAGGCTCTCCAACGATCTCTGCAAATGGTCTGAGGTCACCGCTGGACTCCTCTGGGAGACTGAAACAGACAAAGTGGCGGTGTTTGTTTCTCTTTAGCGTAGCTACTGAAAGGTGGATGATCTGTTTAATCATACTCTCTACTGTGTGTGTGTGTGTGTGTGTGTGTGTGTGTGTGTGTGTGTGTGTGTGTGTGTGTGTGTGTGTGTGTGTG
>JAOTRA010072536.1:0-13981 GCA_026260255.1 Pseudolaguvia tuberculata | reverse complement strand
GATTTAGCAGGGAAATTATGCACATATTTGCATACAACAAAACAGCAATTATGGTCTTGTACGTTAGACTACTAACGGTTTCTATTATACTCCAGATTTCCACCCGCTCCTCTACTGCATATCAGTCTTTAAAAATTCATCAGGCAGCTTTATAAAGAAGGCAAAATGGACATAACCGCCCCCAGAATGGCCTGCTGCATCAACCCAAGCAAGAAAACTCCACCACAGCAGGCTGCTTTCTAATACAATTATAGAAAAGAAAGAGAATTTGTATGTGTGGGATGTGGAATGCAGGAAGGAGTTACTTCCATTTTAATCTGTGTATTTAGTCTTTCTGACTAGTTGGGTAAATGGGAGGTAAATGGGGTAAATCACTACTCTTTACCTTTTCCTTACTGTTTCTAATCTGTTTTTACACAATCATTCAAACACACAAAAGCAATAATTAGCAACAAAACTGTGTATCAGTCAACATGGTACCACTAGTCCTGTGTATGTGCGTGTGTGTGTGTGTGTGTGTGTGTGTGTGTGTGTGTGTGTGTGTGTGTGTAAGGAAGGATGCGCTCTAGTCAGTTACCTTTCTCACATGTGGCTCCTCCATAACTGGGTAGACACAGGCAAACAAAAGAGTTGATCTCATCAATGCAGGTGCCTCCATTCTGACAGGGATTTGACTGACATTCATCAATATCTGACAAAGAAATGAAAGACAAAGATGCAGGATGATTTAAAAGACTTTTTGTAATTAATGTGAGTGCACATCATGTTGCTTAGGTGTTTTTTATTTATTTATTTATTTATTTATTTATTTATTTATTTTTTAAAAGCTCTGTTTAAGGGTAGAGCTTTATTCATAAAATACTTTCTATAAACATTAGTAAATTCAGGAACATTTTCTAGATTTATGCTTCATTATTACATAATTACATCATGATCTGCATTTAAGATTCCTGCAATATTTGAGGATGTAATTTCTATCGAAATTGCCAATATTTAGTGTCTGAAACTATTACATCTTCATTACACAATATACATGAATAAACAAAATAAATAAATAAAGATATTCAAGCAGCACATCAAAAAACGGTACTAATATTTATCTTCTACTTGAAATATACGTGTGTGTGTGTGTGTGTGTGTGTGTGTGTGTGTGTGCGTGTGTGTGTGTGTGACGATATACTGTATATATTTTGTCTGTTTGATTTTTAAATAATTAAATATAATTAAATATAGCAATACATAGCCCATCCAAACATTAAGGAATTTTATTCATTTATGTATTTATTAATTAAATGTACATCACCCCCTCCCTATGATGTTAGTACATTCAGTATGGTGTAAAGTTTGTGTAAATTCTGCCTATGACAGTTTCTCTGCTATGTCACTCTATTTTATTATTCATCGAAGACTTAGATTTTTAAAAGCTTGATCATATCTGTCTGTTTACTCACGTCTACCTTAAATATATAAACGTCTACCGCTTGCATCAAATCAGCTGCACAAGTCCAACTTTCAGCCAGTCCTAAATTTGGCAAGATGAAAAAATATATTTCTTTAAGCGTCCATTTAGAACTCTAGCTAACTAAATGTCAAAAAGATCAGTCCTTTTCTGGAAATTTGGTAGCCTCTAAGGGATATCAGCATGCCTACCCACACATCCACATACATACCGGAGTTCAAAAGGTCTGTCTGCTTGTAATTATTCTTTTCTTCCAAAGTTTAGACTAGCGGGAAAAATCAATTACAGCCCAGGTGGTGTACAGTGGCCATTAGTCCACCCAACATATGAAAGTATATCTCATGGGCTGTGTGGTAGCTTATCTGAAGGTGAAGATCAACTGGATCATCTCTCTCTCTCTCTTTCTCTCTCTCTCTGTTGCCTGCAGAATGATGCCTTACTGCTTCACCAATGAACTTTACACAGATAAAAGGTATGAGGAGGAAGCGGCACTCATCCATAATGACAAACTGCAGTTGCCAGTCAATCCACGGAGAAAGGATTAGGGAAGAAAATCTATAATATGTGTGTGTGTATAAGAGATTATACCATAATTTTCCCATCATATTAAAACATCCCTATTGGATCTGTATTAATTCATTTAAAATAAAAGACAAACAAATAAGCCTACTTATTTCAAACAAATATCTGAATGAAGCTTTGTTCATCAATGGTGTGTCCTGCAATCATATGGAACACTAAAAATTTTATGCTGATTTTAATGAAGCTGGAAAACTGTGATTTACTCTTAGGATCAAATAGAAAGTAACATACTAAAGAATAATAAAAAGAGAATGTTCAAAGCCTTTCATTTGATCTGAATTAATGTGCTCATGTCTATGAGCCATTAATCCGAGCAGAGGAGAATGATGCAGCATGAACCATGTTACATCCCCTTCTTCTATAAGTAGCTTTCAACACCATTTTCCACACATCAACCATTCGGCAGCTTTTCATGATTTATTAAAATCATTAATAAATTCTGTAGAAATGAAATTTCTCCAGGATAAAATTACAGGCTATGTAGTTATGTAGAGATCAACAGCGATCTAACCTTATCTATAAAATAATTGTAGTGCAGCCTGGAATGAAATCCTTGTCATTGTGCACTTGGTGTTTATTTGCATCCATCTATTAATAAACATGCATGTACATCTGACCATAAATCAAGCCTTCTCACTAACTTCTCTGAGATTATCTCTCTCTCTCTCTCTCTCTCTCTCTCTCTCTCTCTCTCTCTCTCTCTCTCTCGCTCTCTTTATGCAAACGCGACAACCTGCCTGGTGTCTGTCACATCTTCGTAAATGTTGAGAAAAACTAGAACCAGTAATTAAAGAAAGGAAACAGAAATATTGTACGTTTAGGTATTAAGAAAATAGTTTCTATAATTTAATGGGTTATAGTTATAACTGTACCCCTAGGGGAAAATCTGTGCATTATTTCTTCCAAAGATATTCTCCAAAACCTTTTACTACAGTCACAGTGGCCAGCCAATTTAATGACACCCTATTAGACTGCAAAGGCCTGCACAGGGTAATGAAATCAGCCCTTCATATCAGTGGGTCACTGCCCCCATTCAGCTGAACTGTCTATAAGAAATGCTGTAAGAGGAAGAGAGGCAGTATCAGAAGTGACCCTGTGCACCTCAGGTCAGTGCTTTCTACACTACTGCCATGCAGCAAATAAAACCAGAGTTGCTGTTCACGTACCATTCAACAGAAAGACAGGTTCTATCCCTCAGCTTTCAGTGATCCTGACCAATTTTGAATTTTCTCATGAATTTATATGAATTTAATGTAAAGTGACTAAGGCGGTTGTGCGTGGAGAAGGATCAAAAGTTTACAAAAAATAATTTCATGAATTATTTGTTCAAGTCTGTTTTAGCATTGGTATAATTATCTTGCCCTATATGCTCTGGGATAGGCTCCAGCAAAACCCTCATGACACCGAATTATGGAATAAGCAGGTAAGTAGATGAATGAATGAATGAATGAGTTTACATACAGAACAGTTTCTGATTTCTGAAAAAAATTAATTTATGTTCTAGATGAATGCACAGGGTAGTTAAGTAAGTTCTTTGTCTCTTGTTTACTCTGACATTATGTCAAGAGATGACACTAGAGGTCACGTTTTTACATTTTAATGTAATTTAAAAAGGCCAATGAAATTACGCTCTATGGGCTACAAAGGATACAGCGCAGGCTCTGGGGAGGGCAACGGCACAAAGGTTGCAGAAGGTTGAGTCTTCCACTTCCACTTTGGTTCTACAAGCCTTTCCAAGAGACCAGTTACAGACTTTGCAATCTGTGGAGATAAGAGCCCTATCTCTCAAGATTGCCTTCCAGATTGGTGTGCCTAGAGTTTGGTCTGGGGTACTCTCACATCATCTTGATATGTGCCCAGGTACCCATCATTCCCTTCAGGGATCAGGTTGTGATCTGCCCTGGCTCTTTGGGTGTATCTAGACCTCACACTCTGTTCAGCTCTGATATGGGATTCAGTAGAAAGAAGACACTCTCTCCAAACAAAGGATCTCCCACTGGCTAGTGAAAGCAATCCTTGAGGCCAGCGGTTTAACCTGCTCTCTGGGGGTGAGCGCTCACTACGCTAGGGAGATGGCTGACCGCATCAGAACTGCAGGTTAGGCCACTTCCAACATTTGCCAGGTTTTATAACCAGTAGAATGAATCTAGAGTCTAGAGTGGTTCCTGTGCGTCTGAGGAAGGATAGGAAATTGACCTTGTTCTCAGCATTCCTACCTCTCAAGGTAGAGTTACTCCAGTCTGGTCCAGGAAAGATCTGTTGTTCAACCTGGTCCACGGTTTCCATCACACAGCACATTCCCCCCAGTTGATCCAGCAGAGGGAACAGCCCTTGATCTCTGTAGGGCCCCTGGCACCCCAGCCTTGAGCCAGTGTGGCAGAATTCCTAGCTGTGATTAAGTTGTTTTGTGAGGTCAGTAAAAAGGCTTCGGTGAAGATCTTATCTATGCTATATCGTCCACCTCCTGTAATTTTGCAACCCTAACAGTTGCTCTTTAATAGTTGAACAGTGGCAAATGTACTTTATTATCCTTGAAGAGTTTTATTGGTACAAAAAAGTTTTCATTTAAACAGACAGAGTAATTAATGCAAAACTGCTGAGGATGCATAGTCCATCACTGTCACTTCTCCAACATCACTACAAGCTGTTTCAAATAAGAGTCTGCAGAAAAAAACAAGAGGAATGTGATATGAAGCATCTTGCCATACAGTAGAAGAAGCTGACTGTCTTTTCAGAAATAACAAGTATCCTTTTACAAGAAATTGCTCCAAACAAATTGGCCTATGATTAGGCTACAAACATCTGTAAGCGCTGCACAACAAAATATTAGGAAACCAGCCATGACCATAAAAGTGCCTCTCAGAGGGCAGCAGCCTGACATCAACTTTCCATGCAGGAAATTTCTCAGAGCCTTATGCAGGTCTTGGGGCCTGAAGTTTGGTCTTTCATTTCACGCTTTTCAGATTTATCCTTTCAATTTCACTAGCTGCCAAGGCATTTGTAAACGAGTAGCCATATAAAATGTAAACAGCCCCCCGCCTATAATAAATGAGACCTCCAATGCAATCAAGGATTTCACTGACATGGCTCCATGCACGATTTCTTCTGGGCTTAGTGTCCACTCAGTTGGAGCTAATAAAGTGCTAAAACTTTGAGAGGAAAAAAATAGATCAATAAAAAAAATCTCTGAAGAAACACAGAAAGCTCACTGGGATTACAGTCTATCAAGCCATGCTGCTGGGTTCAAAAGCTGACGATTAAAAATGTAAACGCTCCTGACAGAGCCAGGCAGAACTCACTTGCTATGCATTGGCTGTCTCCAAACTTCTCTCGGTTGTCAGTATTCGCCTAGCAGCTCTAAAAGCTATCAAAACGTGTCTTTTCTTGTCCTTTTTCTAACAGGTAACAGTTTTCACCACATGAACTTATGCTGATGTAGGTTGCGCTAATTCCCAATAGATCTTTTTAGGACAAAAAAAAAAAAAAGAAAGAACAGAAAAATATTTGCTTCTTATCTAAACATTTGCATTAATTTCCAAACTTTTTGTGAGTGACATTGAAACATTTTGTTTATTGTCTGGAGTTTCAGAACATTTAATGCTCAACCAGCTTGTGCTCACGAAGAGTCACACAGAATGCTGTACACATACTAATAATTCCACTCATGTTGAAAAGATGTGTTAGAGATGGTATTTGCGGATTTTGGCAAATTCTCTGATAAAATACATAGTATATCTAATTTTCTTTTAATTATTTGGCTTTTGAAGGACAAATTTGGCTTTTGCAGAATGGCTTGCATGTTCTATTGCTGATTGTCAGTGATAATTTGCTTGGCAAGAAGATTTAAAAAAAAAACTATCTACGTGGATTCGAAAGGGTCAATATGACTTTTTAATTTGCAACAGAGCGGAAAGTACTCAGCGCTGATTTGTCACATGTTGAGTTTTGCTCAGAACAAATTTTTTGTAAATGTTACCATGCAATTACTGTTACTTTTTAGACAGTCACCTATAAAAAAAATAAAAATTAAAAAATTAAAAAATAAATTGTTTTATGTTCATTTTTAGCTGTTTAGATGTACAGTAAAACCTAACCATACTAATTGAATTGAGATCATTTGTTCTGTTCTTGTGGCTTCTTCCTATGTAGTGAATTCTTAATTTATCCATAAGAAATAATGTCAATGTAGATAATCTGTTCTAGCCACTCAAACATAGCAATATTACAAATTTCACACATATTTATACATATGAAAAGAATCAAAATATGTATGGGAAGTGGTAGCCTAGTGGTTAAGGTGTTGGACTAATACGAGAAAGACAGAGGTGCGAATCCCACCTCCACCAAGCAACCCCTGTGTGCCCTTGAGCAAGGCCATTAACCCAGCATTGCTCAGTTGTAAAATAGAGACCAAATGTAAGTCGCTCTGGATAAGATTGTCTGCCAAATGGCGAACTGTAAAACATGGATAAATGATGTGCAATTGAAGTAAAATAAAATTGAAATAAAGGTAAAATATTTATGCCACCAATCTGTCAATAACAAAAAATGTAAAAAATCACATAGCTTCTGAACAAATGTCGAAGGCAACGTTGGTATTGTGAAATGACGCTTTCAAAACAACTTTTGTTGACCGAAAATAAATTTGCAAACAACTTTTGAATAGCTCCCAAGGGTATGCACAACTGGTCTCATCTGGTTTGTTTGTGTACCAAAAAAGCTTGGTATGCTGATGGAAATTTCTTTAAAAAATATTTTTTGGGACATTTTTTGCCCACGTTCCCTAAGACAGAGCGAGTAATGAATAGGGCAAAGGAAAGTGGGTGGGACCAGAAGGACCCCAATCTGGGTCAACATAGCATAACCATGTATGTGGGTGCCAGCGCCTTAACCTACCATAGCGCCAGCTGAAACCGTTTTATTTAAAGGCAAAAAATTGCAGGCATTCATATGCCAAAATTCCACTCTATTGTACGTTTTGATTTTGTTTTTATTATTATTTATTATTATTATTATTATTATTATTATTTTCCACAGATGTGAACACAAGCTCAGGACCGTAATTAAAGAATTCCAACATTTGGTCCAGTATTTTGTTCTGTTTCTCTCCATATAAGAGACTAAAGACAAATCCTGAACCACTTTCAAGCAATCACTGGTTTCAGTCAGAGGAGGTTCGAGCAGCCATGCTTGTGGTTTTAAGGCAGACAGGCACAGGATGCTGTTGACAGTGATAGTGCAACATTTCAGGGAGTGTTGCAAAGTCTAACTAGTAGATATGTCACGACATGTCAAACTGTTGCTTCTCGGATATGACAGGCCCTTGTTCTCCGCATGCTGGGATTGGGTCAAGCTTGCTGACTTTTGTTATCTTCAACAGCATGTGCGTGTTAGAGTGTGTAAAAAAGGAGGTGGGTTCTGGGAGGGGTGATGACAGAGACTGATAAACACAGCCATGTCATAAGAGATTTCGTGTGATTCAGAAAAGTACAAACAGGAGAAAATACAACGTTGCAAAGGAAACAAGAAAACATTTGAGCTTTTTTTTGGAATATAGCTCTTATTGGAAGTATGGGTTATAAAAGCTTAAAACATCAAGGTTGTTTATCTAGTCTGTTGTACTAGACAGTAAGGAACAATAATTCTCATGGTTATTTAGTGAGGATAATAATAAAGTCCAGAATGCATTGTGTCACAGCCATTAGAGAGTGAATCACTAAATGGGTTTGTTCAAGGTGTGCTTAAAATGAGCTCTCAGGCAACCCTAATGGGCCTGTAATGTAGAACAGATACCTGAGGAGTCTGGAGGAGGTAGAGCTTTAGTGCCGTTGTTACCTTACCATATTTCAACAGTGCAGATTTAGGCTTTTATTTATCTCAACATTTTACTCAAATAATTTGTGTATGTACATAATAAAATATTTGTCTTTCTTCCAGTTTTTTTTTTTTACTTCTTTTTCCATAAATGTTTTTGTAAGACGTAACAGACACATAAGGAAGGGGTTCACCCTTGCAGGTCCATTGTAGGACCACACATAGACAAACAACCACACACACTCACACAATTTAGAATGACCGATAGACTTAATGTACATGTCTTTGGACTGTGGGAGAAACTGCAGTACCTGGAGAACACGCAAGAAAAGAACTTTGGTCTGGTTATTGTGTCAAACTAATAGAACTTTTTCCCTTATTTTCACAGCAGATTTTTAAGACAGCACAGCCACCTGGTAGGTTGATGAATACGTTAAAGAAAGTATTTTTGTCCCCACATATACTGTGTGTCACAGCAATGCACAGTGTCACAGTTACAACAAGACAACTTAATATTTGCAAGAAATGAGTATTCATCATCTTTATTAAAAGGCTGTACACTTAAACACGTATACTTGAAAAATACAACTAAAACAAAAGGAAAAGCAGGATAAAAGCAGGATAACTCTGATATCAGATACACTTCTTAACTCGGAACACGACTCGGGAAATCTATCATCGGACAAACACAAAGATCCGGACACGAATAGAGCACAATAACAAACAATAATCCGGGTCATAACCAAGATGACGATTCCCTTAAATAACGTACCATTGCCCAGATGCTTGATTGCATTCCCAATCACATGATTATTGATGTAGAAAGGGTAGAGCATGTATCATAACACACAGACTATTTACAAAAAAATGCCAGAAGCATATTTGATGGAGTTACTAATGCATTTCTTTACTATCAATTGATCTTCCTTCTGTACTTTTGTACGGCTTTTAAAATGTGTGCCACTATATCCGGAGAATTGAAAGCGGTCTCATTTCCGCATTTTGTTCCTACATGTTACTGTGCAATAATATCAAAAGCAGATTGCAGTAAAGCAGCCTGCATGCTTCATAATTGAAGAGAATATGCTGTCTATGCAAAGAAGCTTGGAAATGCAGTTATGAAAAAGAGAGTAGGTTTATATTCATTTCTTTATGTAGTCAAAAGTGGAGTTTGTACCTTATGTTATTTGTCTATAATGTGATTTTGTGAGTTTAGCTGAAAGGTACGACAGGTTTAGGTGGAAGTATACCGTACTGAGGCAGGCAATGAAATGAACCCAAACTCAAACAAACCAGCAGATAGCCATAGGGCTGCTTTACCTCATCTGTGCTGCATCCAGCAATTTCCATTTAAATTCAGTGCAAAAAAACAATAAGTCTTTGAGGAAGATGCAAAAAAAAACCCAAAACACAATCTGCACGCATTATGCTAATAATAGTAATAATAATATTGGTCAGAATGGTGGCTTAGTGGTTAGCACTGTTGCCTCACAGCAAGAACATCCCAGGTTCGATTTCTAAATATTAGACACTGTTCTCCCAGTGTTTGCATG
Organism: Pseudolaguvia tuberculata; assembly: GCA_026260255.1. Taxonomy (NCBI): domain Eukaryota; kingdom Metazoa; phylum Chordata; class Actinopteri; order Siluriformes; family Sisoridae; genus Pseudolaguvia; species Pseudolaguvia tuberculata. The sequence goes on along the minus strand of JAOTRA010072536.1, from coordinate 4,573 downwards.
GGCTTACTCCAGGAACTTGGGTTTCCTCCCACAGTCCAAACATTTGACTGTGCATTTGTAGACAAAACTCTTTCTTGAATACCTATATTATATAATAATAATAATAATAATAATAATAATAATAGTAAATGCATATATGCTGCTCTTTAACAGGTTGTTGCTCTTTGTTTTGTAATCTATTGTATATTAGAGGCCAAAAGTATTCACTCACCTGCCTTGACTTGCATATGAACTTAACTGACATCCCATTCCTAATCCTTAGTGTTCGGTATGATGTCGGTACACCCTTTGCTACTATAACAGCTTCAACTTCTTTGGGAAGGCTGTCCGCAAGGTTTAGGAGTGTGTTTATGGGAATTTTTGATCATTCTTCCAGGGTTACACACTGATGTTGGACAAGACGTCCCGACTCTCAGTCTAATTTATCCCAAAGATGTTTTATCTGGTTGGGGTCAGGGGTCAAGGGTCAAGTTCAAAGACTCATGCCAATCGAGTTCATCCACACCAGATTCTGTCATCCATGTCTTTATGGACCTTGCTTTGTGCACTGGCGTATAGTCATGAAGGAAGAGGAAAGAGCCAGCTCCAAACTGTTCCCACAAAGTTGCGAGCAGAGAATTGCACTATGCACCTCAGCATCCTTTGCCGTGCTCCGTCAGTTTATGTAGCCTACCACTTTGTGGCTGAGTTGCTGTTGTTCCCAAACACATCCATATTCTTATAATACAGCTGACAGTTGACTGTGGAATATTTAGGAGCGAGGAAATTTCACTACTGGATTTATTGCACAGGTGGCATCCTATCACAGTTCCAAGCTGCAATTCTCTGAGCTCCTGAGAGCGACCCATTTTTCTCACCAATGTTTGTAAAACCAGTCTGCATCTCTAGGTGCTTGATTTTATATACCTGTGGCCATGGAAGTGAGTGGAACACCTGATTCCGATTATCTGGATGGGTGAGTGAATACCTTTGGCGATATAGTGTATCAGTATTGAACTGTTCAATGATGTGACTTAAAGCACTCTTGTAAGTCACTCTGGACAAGAGTCTCTGCTATATGCTGTACATTTAAATGTACGATGGTTTGATTATGATTCAAAATTACCTATAGAAGTGTGTGTCACAGTGATGGACTGACAACCTGTCTAGTGGGTAGCCATCTTGTGTTTCACCCTTCAGAGAGCTGAGATAGTCTTCAGCAGATCAATGTGACCCCAAATTAGGGAATAAGTGGGTAAAAAGGTGAAGGAATAAATAAATTATATTATGGATAAATAAGCACACGTTTCCACAGCATGCTGTAAAACTTTCATAAAATCGTTTACATAGGATTAAGACTAAATCTAAAGGTAGGTAAAACTTTAAATCTAGATGTCATACACACATTTAACATTAATTAATCAAACTGTAAAGAAGAGTATTATAATATAATTGAGCATTACAATTTTTGTGCTTGAGATTTAAAGACAAAGGATGCGGAAAATAGAGATAGGATTATGTTAGATGACCCGATCTAAAGGTGACCCTGCATCTTACAAGTTAACTACTCCCCAAACCCCCTTCCTTTCCAACTTTACTAGTAGAAAATGCGGTTAAGTACATGTACATCAAATAACCTTGCTTGGCTTGTTGCTGAAGCAGGACCTCTGCATAATGACTGTGCATCAGCACCTGTCATTTCCCCTGAAGGCACAGTTAAACTGATGGATAACATCTGCATTTCTTTTTCCAATGTCTCTAAGTACCTACAGGCTTGGACTAATGTCTTCCAATATTTCTGTCTGGACAATACAGTAATCATTGAGTAATATAATTTGGTTTCCTCTCAAACAAAGCTGATTTTTTGACCCAGACTCAATAAATAGTGACAGCAAATCAACTTGGTAAAGTAACAAAAGACATAAATAAAAGTGGATCTGTTAGCTTTAATGACCCATTATTTCACTTCAACACAGTGAGATTCCTATTCTTACATATTATCTTACCTCATGGGTTTCCAGTCAGGAATATTTTACAGTTTAATAGATAGCCTGATCCAGGGGAAACAGACCCTGTCCCTGTGGACATTCTCTGATTACCTTATAAATATTTTAACTACATAGTAGTAATGTAATCCATGCATTATGCAGACATCTCTACTCAAATAATCGCTGACCACATATTGAGTACATATAGGGATAGCCAATGAGAAAAAAATGTCTGTGTTTTCCATTGTAAGAAGAGGAAGAAAAAAAGGAATGCAAAAATAGGGAATGGGAATTAAAAAAGTTTTCTTGGTTTCATCCCATTTGGTAAAAAGCAAATTTTAAATATTTTCTTAACGTTATCCCATCTCTTTCATAAATAGCCAGACTAGACATAGTCACTTTAAACATTACATTTAAAACATTACATTTCAAATAACATACATATAAATATTTTTATCAATTCACATAATAGACACAAATTCTTAATCAAATTAATTTTTTATGTCACTACCAATTAGCTTCACCTCTTATACTAGCACATTTTGATTTTATAAGATCAGAGACCGATTTATAATTAACCCATTATACCAAGCAGGTACCATTGATTATTAATTTCATAATTAAATTACAACACAAAGCAGACTGGGGATTTAACATCTGCTGCAAGAAGCAATAAATAGCAGGCAATATCGAGGGCCGCACATGCAATAGTCATTCTTTTCGGTAAAAGAACAGATGCTACAGATACAGAGACAAACTCTTGGCTATATAGTTATTATACATTCTGTGAAAAATATTATTTACTGCACGTGCCAGTAATTTTAATGTTATGGCTTAAATGAATCCTAGTAGCACCAAAAGTCATTGCTTGTGTTAATAGGATGCGATTTAAACCATAGATATCAGTAATGAGCTCCTACACTGACTTTTACAGCGTCATTTGCATTGTGAAGCTGTTAGCATACAGATGTCAGTAATTATCAGCACACACACAGTTTAATAGATGGCACTTCCCTTCTGCCATTATTAGTTAACATAATTCCAGCATTGATTGTGCAATGGGGTATTGATAATCATGACCCGTGATTATAAAGCCTTAATGCCTTTTGATACGGTTGAGCACAGCTGTGACCTTTGACCTCAAAGCACGTGGACAACATCACGAGCATTCATTCTGAATATTCAGGGTTTTACTGTTCTCACCCGAAATGATAGCGAATGTGGGCAGGATTATAAGATAAAAATGAATTTAGAACATTTACCAGCATCATTTTTCTATTGCTAGTTACCCAATTTTTTTTAATCCTTTCTACGTTCACAACTGATCATTAATAGTAATGAAGGTAAAATGTTATAATAAAATGTTTAATTTTAGGTCATATTTCCTAGATTAACCATATAAAAAAAGTATTCGTCTTTTACTCCTGCCTGGCACTTCCATCCTCAGCATTCTTTTACCAATATACTCTCTCTTATGTACATGTCCAAACCATCTCAACCTAGCCTCCCTCACTTTGTCTCTCAAACATCCTACATGCGCCGTTACTCTTATAAACTCATTTTTAATCCTGTCCATCCTCGACATTCCCAATGAAAATCTCACAACTTGCTTAAAAAGTCGTATTTTGGAAAAATCACAAATTGCTTGTATTTACTTAATCTTCCATCACAATGTAATGTCTGTAAACATTTGGTCATTTTTCAGTACACAACCATAACCATGAATAACCATTTTGGAGTTTAGATCTAATGTCAAGCAATAACTATTTAAAAAGTAACATCAACACAGCAGTTAGAATAAAAGTCCCTTTCAAATTAAAATGATTCATTATAAATACCACAAACAGAAGATTTCAAGAAAACACCAGTTCGGAATAGACCTAAATATTTCAATCGAAAATCACTTGGGGTCTTGAATATGATTATTGAATTTGATAGGATGAGTTTATGTTAAGGTAAATGTTTTAACTCTCACAGCTTTATGCTCTATTTGTGTCCTCGCTTGCTTGACCACACACTGGCCTTATTGTTATCATCTCCTGTGAGATTATACAAAAACATTACAAGCATGCCAGGATCCTCGCTACTTTATCTTCTTATGGTAGCAGTGTAATCATCAGCATCAGAAACATAACAACAAGCTTGTTTCAGCTTTCTCAATTTCCTTATTTTATTCTTCTTTCACTTAACCTGTGACCTTTGAGCCATGAACTCATTTGTCTACTCACCGATCTCACAGCTCTCACCGTAGTATCCCAGAGGGCAGAGGCAGCTGTAGCCATCCCCTTCCTTCAAGCAGCTTCCCCCATGCAGACATGGGTTTGTTTGGCAAGGCTCCTCCTCTGCTGAAGAAAGAACACAAAAGACTAACATTACTAAAAAAAACCCATTTGAAGTGCTTAAGGAATTCAACAATAGCTTCCTCTAATTTCCTTGGCCTTGAAAAATACCAATTTAAATATTTCTCAAGTGCAAATTTGTAAAAGTGTGTAGTTATCTTTTTGTATAATAAGTCCCCGGGCAAGGGCTGCGGTGGCGTAGTGGATAGCACAGTCGCCTCACAACAAGAAGGTCCCAGGTTCGAATCCCGGCCGGGATCTTTCTGT